>APFE031450134.1:2173-73662 GCA_000404065.3 Pinus taeda | reverse complement strand
AATGTATCACTTTCATGGTTGGTCTTTAAGTTTTCATTACAATGGATTGAGTTCACATACACCACGTGTCAATTTGATGGTTGATTTTTAATTTTTTGTTGCAATGTATCAAGTTGTCTTAGGCTAATATTTTAAAATCGCTATATATATAGCATTTAAAGAATAAATTACCCTTGGGTGTTCATTTTTAAAATTTTTTGTCATAAAATTTTTCCATAATGTCATGCTTGAAATATTTTGAAAACTTGAGGTTTTTTTATAATCACAATCTTTGGTCTTAATTGCATGGTTGAAAAATTGTCAAGATTTTAATGTTTTTCTAAGTCATGATATTTTATCTTTAATGCTATGGTTGAAAACAATTACAATTTCCGGGTTTTTTTTAGAGTCAAGATATTTTATCTTTAACAACATGGACGACAATTGTTGGAATTATCAGGATTTAAGATATGATATTTTATCTTTAACATCATGTTCAAGAATTGTTGGAATTTTACATTTTTTCAAAGTCCGAATATTTTATCTTTAATTCCATTGCTAAAAAATGTCAAAATTGTAACCCAATTTTTTGTTGTTGTTGTTATTCTAGAATCAACTCTTATTTGTTTAAGGGTGTTTTTTTCATCCATTTTGCAAAAAAAAAATGGTATTTACTTCCATTAAAAAAAATGTTGAAAATTTACCCTAGTTTTCATTTTTGGGTTGTTTTTTCATGTTTTTTGGGGGTTTTTGGGTTAGAGTACCCGTTTTGAGGTAATAGTTACCGTTTGATCGGTAATTATGTTAATTATGGATAAATATGTTGTCCCTTGTTCACATTTGCCAACAAGGACACTCCATTCATATGTTTGATGGAAAAGTTGAGAAAATAAAAGCATTAGACAACACAATTGGCATGATTGGAATAGAGGAGGAAAGATTAATTATGGTAGTATTTAATTGTTGAAAAGTAATGGTGTTTTTAGTTTTCCAATCATTCCAAGGCAATTCAAGCAATGTGATGCTTGTATCTTGGAAAACATATCAAACAACCATTTCATGACTTCGCTTCTAGAGCACGTAGAAATCTTGCACATATTCATTCTGATTTGTGTGGCCCTATGCTTATTCCTTATGCAAATGGAAATAAATATATGATGGTTTTTCTTGATGATTACTCCAGGATGTGTTGGGTATACTTGTTGAAAAGTAAATTATAAGATTTAGAAAATTTCAAAACATTTCATGCATGGATTAAAAGTGATGCACAATCACATATTGGCTCTCTTCATACTAGTAATGGAAAATAATATACTTCTAAAGAATTTGAAAACTATCTTCACCAACATGGGATTCAACATTAGACTACTATTCCTTACAATCCTCAACAAAATGGTGTAGCTAAAAGAATGAACATGACTATCTTAAATATGGTTCGCTCAATGATGTTTTTCAAAAATGTAAAGTTGATGTTTCGGGATGATGCAATTCTATGCGAGGTATATATCAAAAACATATGCCTATCTCATGTTGTAAAAAGAAATGCACCTTATGAAATGTTGTATGGCCACATTCCTTCAATAAAGCATGCCGAGTCTCAACTTTGACCCATCTATTGCACGTAGTCAACACCCTTTTCAGCCCATTAACTTATGTTTTGCCCTCCCTTTTCTTATCCTCTGTTATTTTTCTTTTCAATTTCATGCCTTTAATAGTTACAAGTTACTAAGGTTATTATCTATCATTTTGTGCATTCTCTCATCAATTCATTCTGTATTTTGGTGTGTTTTCTCTACTTAATTAACTTTGGGATATGCGGGTTTTTATATAAGTTATAGGATTGCTAGCTGCTGGTTATCGGAAACAAATTGGCTATACATATCAAGTTGAGCTACAGGAATTAACCACTAGAAGTAGTTACTGGAAGCCACAACAAGCATACAGTTAAGCTCATCTTTGATATTCATGCCCAACAAACAATTCAACCAAGAGGATTAGTGCCACTTATGATGTTATTTTGTTTGGTTTCAACATAAGATCTTCCCACTTGGGAATATATTTTTAAATGTACTATGTTGGTTGAGTGATTATGTCTTATATGTTATTTTTTAGTAATCAAATTATATGACCGTAATAATTACGATAAGGCTAAAACCTTTATTTTGTATATTTCAATCCAATCTAGGGATGGTCTGATTTTTATATATATCATTGTAAATAACTTAGTAGGTTAGCCATCGTAATAGACTGAATTGTTGTCGTGACCATCTTTAGAGATGACCAATTCTGTAATTTGTAATTTTGATGGCTTAATATAAACTTTTTTGTTGGTTTTATTGTAACTTAAATCTTTCTTTTCTACAATTCTCCAAGTCAACAAGCCCCCCCCAATCTAGGATGCACTTGCACTATTGTAGGATTTATGGTAATCATGTTGTTTTATTTTAGTTCATTTACGTAAACTTATTTAGTTAGTTTTCCAATTTGGCATTTAGTTTTATGTGTGAGGGCCTTGTGTGGAAAGTTAACAACCTAAGGGTCCACAAGAGTTGAAAAAACCCCATGACTCAGACCGGTGGCTCCCAATTAATTTGATTGCGCATTGTGATAATGATTCTCTCTAACACAATGTGATTTTATGCGTTTACTTGTTTAGTTGCAAGAAATATTGAACTTGCTAGACACAACTATGATGTTGATGAATATGATAATATTTTGAGATTAATATTTAATCTTTTGGTTATGTGGCATGCAAGTGGTGAATCCATGTTTAGTAAAAATATGTTTGTAGCAGATTTTTATAGTATCTATTGATTTAAAACCAATCAAGTCTTTTTTTCATATATTTTGCTGGAACCTCGTCAGCTTACGAGCAAACCCTAGTTGAAAATTTAATGAGAAGAAATTTAAGCAATTGAATTTCCCAACAATTTTTTCACTGTTGTCAAGGAGGTACCAAGGAACTAGGACTTGGTTGGTTTGATGTTTGATTATATTTCCTTGCTTGGAGTGTTTGAGCATCCTAAAACATAGAGAGGTAGGAGCGGTAAGACGATAGGTAAGAACATATGCGTCCACTTTAATGGGTTTCCTACCTTACTAGATTTAGATGATGATGATAATATATTAGCCAAGGAAAATTTAAAAGGAATATGGTTAAAGGAAATTTTAATACTCTAGATAATGTAGCAAAAACAAAGAAAATCCCCACTATTAACTTGTTAATAGGAAACAATTCAGAAAGGAGGAAAGAAGGTAGAAAGTTGGATAAATAAGAAAATTTGGGGGAGACATCTATAGTTGGGATATTAGTATACATTTCCCCCACTCCAGCTGGTCCCAAATTCGAAATATCATTTTAAAGGAAGACAGAGTCACAATTTCAAGACAATCCAACTATTGAGCTTCCACCTCTAGAGATTAAATTTAGCTTATTCAGGGCCAAAACTATGGTTGAGGGAGAAGGTCAAATGAACATGGGAGGAAATAAGGAAGACGAGGTAAATTTTTGTTGTTCACATGAAAAACATTTCTCCTTCATTAATTCCACGATTTCAAGGACTGGTAAACAAAGACCCTGACACTTTCTTATTTGAATTGTATGTCTTATGTCATAGCATGGATTATTCGATTGACACGCAAAAACTAAAGTTTTTTCTAGCTACTCTTAAAGACTCAACCTTTCAATGGCTTATGGGATTACCAAAAAACAATATTACAAGCTGGGAGGGCATGAGAAAATTATTTCTTAAGAAATATCAGGATAACTATAAGGCCAAAGAATTGAAAGAAGAAATATTTAGGATGGTACAAAGAGAATACAAAAATTTAAAGGATTACTTAGAAATATTTTTACACAATCTTCAGTGTGCTAGGAAACAAAAGCTAGACCCAGAGACTAAAACAATCCTCTTTATGAAGAGCGTTTCTAAAGAATCGATGAACATGCTTAATTTAATAGGGATTGGGGATATCTCTAGATTTACTTTTGATGATATTGATGAAATTTGTAGGAGGTATTCCTAAGAGAAAGGCTAAACTAGAAGGGGTTCCCTAGATTATTTTCATCAAAATCTCAAGACATCCTCTAATGGTGTGACTAGAATAGAATTGGGAAACATACTAATTTTTTTTAAAATTGACATGTTGAGAACCCTTAGTCTATAACTCAATACTCTAAGTTTTGAAACGAAATAGGAAGAAGCATGAACCCCCCTTTCCAATTTTTTGTCTTAGATGTTGGAATAATCACCCAAAGAAGGATTGCGCTCTTGATAGTATTTTTATTTGTGCCATTTGTATAGAAGAACATTCTACTGATAGTTGTCCCTCTTTATCAGGGCTTGAAATGACGTACTAGGGAGAAGATCAATTAGTGGAGCAAATTTAATTGATGGAAAATAAAAGGCCATGGAAGCCTTGACCTTAAGGCATGACTTTTGATTATATTACTACCATTTTTTCATATTTTATTGGTCAACAACATACATCTTGGAATGTTGTCACACCATGAAATATGTGGCCCCAACATCCACCTCAGAACTGTCCTTGGAAGCAAGGTTGGCAGGGATATGTTTAAGGCACTGCACTTCCATGTCCTTACCTAGTGTAGCCTTAATCTCCCATGTAGCAGCAAAAATTTCCACAAGCTTATCAGACACCAATCACCTAGTTGCGTAAATCAATTTCCTATTCAACCTGCCACTAACCCAAAAAATAAGGTAACCCAACCTGTTTTGCAGGTTGAGTTGCAACCCTTTCTGTCTTATATCATCACTCTTGTAGAAGTGTAGGACATTGATTTGAGGGTGGGAATGTGCTTCGAGGTTATAGCCCTATAAATAATTTAAGAATAAAGAGTGGAATATTCCTCTGCTCCTATAGTTGAAACTATTTCCCCTATTATGCCTCAACAAGATGCTATGCTATGCAACCAAATCACAAAATATATCAATGACTTGAAAAATAGCCTCTTTAAGGGGGAAACCTCCTTTACATCACATAAATGAACAATTATTAGATGATACAAATGACAAGACCTCCTTTGTATATATGTGAGTCTAAGGGGTCACAATATAATTAGAGCCTACATAACAATAGCAATGTAAGGGCACAACAATAACAATAGTGGGCTTCTATGGGGCACAACAATAACAATATGGGGGGCTAGATGGGAACAACAATAAAAATATGGGGGCTACACTAATAATAACAATTAGGGGGCTAAACTAATAATAACAATAATGGGGCTACACTAGTATTATAGAGACCTAACATGCCCCTTTCCTTCAAAAAAATGTTCTCCTTAATGTTTGAGTAGTTATGTATGCTTCTGTATAAAATTCTCATCCTCCCATGTCAAATCTTCAGCGGGTAAGTTCTTCCATTTAATGAGATACTTTGAAATTGATTCATTTCGTAGTTGTTAATTTCTTGTTTCTGTGACTGCTTCAGGCTCCAATATTAATTTTCCTTCTTCGTCAAGTTCTGGCAATATTTTTTGAAATGGGAGCTTGTTGCCAATAACCTTCTTTAAGCATGAACAATGGAAAACTGGGTGTACTTAGGAAGATGTTGGAAACTCCAATTTGTATACTATAGTACCAATCTTTTGCAACACTTTGTAAGGACCATAATACTTGGGTCATAATTTATTATCCTTCTTATCTTATTTGAGGGACATTTGTTTATATGGTTATAGCCTTAAAAATACCCAAATGCCTACATTAAAAATTATTTCATAGCGATGTTGGTCTGCCTATTGTTTCATTCGATTCTGCGGCAGAGTAAGGTTATCCTTTAAGAGTTTGAGAAATTGTTTTTGATGCTTGATGTGATCTTCCACTGGTTGAACCTTAGATTTTTCTCTTAAAGATGATGTGATGGACGATGGATGATATCCATAAAGTGACATAAATGGGTCATTTTTGCTGCAATATGGAAGGAAGTGTTATACCACCATTTAGCTAGAGGTAAGCACTTGACCCATTGTGATTTTTTATCAGATACAAAGCAACAAAGATATCCTTCCAAACATTTATTCACTATCACAGTTTTCCCATCAGATTGAGGATCTGATAGGATGAGCTATGAGCTAATTGAGTACCAAGACAAGAAAATAATTCTATCCAAAATTTAGAAGTGAAAATGAGATCTCTGTCACTTACAATAATCTTTGGGTTTGCATGTAGCTTTTGAATTGTTTCCATAAATGCGGTAGCAATTGTACTGGATTTAAAAGGACGAGATAATGCAAAAAAGTGTGCATACTTGGTAAGTCTATCAACTACCACCATGATGACACTCTTTCCTTCAGACTTGGGTAAACCTGTGATAAAATCCATTGAGACCTCCTCCCATGCGCTCACTTGGAATGACTAAAGGTTGTAACAGACTCGATGTCTTAATTATCTCAACTTTATTTTGTTGGCAAACGAAACATTATGTCACAAACTTATGAATGTCATATTTAAGGCCATCCTAAAAAAATTCCTTCTTGATCTCATGGTAAGTTTTTTAAAATCTTGAGTGCCCTCCTAAGGGGGAGGTGTACAATTCCAAAAGAATATTTTGTTTGATTTGGGAATTCTTGCAGAGATCTAAGCAATCTTTGTACCATAATGAATCATTATTCTAGATAAATGTAGCAGATGTACTGGGATCTTGCTGCAACTTTTGAATGAGTGTCCACAACTCTTCATCATTCTTCCATTCATCCCTTGCTCCAATTATCCAATTAGGTTGGATAATAGAAATGGCACAAAGCAATGCTTCCACATCCTCATCGTTTCTTGAGATTTCATATGCAAATACATTTTGCTTCCCTTTTTTGTAGATGATTTCAAATTCATAACCCAACATCTTTGTGACCCATTTTTGCTACTCATATGAAGATAATATTTGTTCCAAAAATTATGTAAAACTATAGTGATCTGTTTTTACCTTTGAAGTGTCTTCCCATTAGGTAAGTTAACCATTTCTTTAGTGCTTCTAGTATTGCCAACATTTCCTTCTCATAAATAGGTTTGTGTAAATAACTTCCCTTGATTGGACAACTTTGAAAAGAAATGGGTCTTTCTTCTTGCATTAAAACAACACCAATTCCATTTCCTGAATAATCACATTCCATAATAAATGTTTTTGTAAAGTCTGGTGTAGCTAAGACCGGTGCTTGACACATTTCCTCTTTAAGATGTTTGAAGGCCTTAATTGCTTCTAGATTCCAAGAAAATGCACCTTTCTTCAGTAATGTTGTTAGAGGCACTATTATTCTCCCATAATTCTTAACAAACTTGCGATAATACCCTGTCAACCCGAGAAATCCTCGAAGATGCTTTAGGGTTGTGGAGATTTTCCATTCCTTAATGGCTTTAATTTTGTTAGGGTCTACTATAACTCCCTCATGAGATACAATATGACACAAATATTCCACCTCCTATACTCCAAAGAAACATTTGGAGCTTTCTGCATATAATTGCTTTTCCTCCTATAGTTTGAGCACACTGTCAACATGTTGAACATGATCCTTCCAAGACTTACTCTAGATTGATATATCATAAAAACATACTAACACAAATTTTCTAAGGAAGGTTTTAACCCCGTACAGAAATTATCTGCATATGAATTCTAAAAAATAGAAAATAAGCAATGGCGAGAGCATAGAACATAAAATAGATATACACAAATATTTTCCCTTGGATCCCATTATCGGGACCAACATATTGATTTTTCATTATATTCCTTTCAATGTTACAATACATATATATACATGCTGAAGCATCCATAAACCCAAATCTATTAACCCTAGATTAGAACATAACCGTAGTTCCCTTGACCGGATCTACAAAATACGATGGACAGAAAACCATCACGCCCAAAACCATGCACAAAAAACCATAGGTAGGTTCGCCGACCTAATATAAGGTCCAAACAATTTTCCCCGAGGCGCTGCCCTGGACCCCGTAGAGGGGGACTATCACCCCCCCTGTGACCCCCCTATACATGGGGTAGTCACGAAAAGAATATAACACACACCCAACATTCTCCCACTTGTTGCTTACTTTCCACAAGAGAACTTAGTCATTGGTCCAGCCCTGCAACACCCATTGTTTGTCTACACCAAGAGAACTTCTCAGATCTCATAGACTTTGTTAATGCATCTACAGTATTCTTCAAAGTTTCCACCTTTACCAACAAAATATTTTTATCCTCAACCATATCCCTCACAAAGTGATACTGAACATCAATGTGCTTTGTCTTTGAATGATAAGCAGGGTTCTTTGCCAAGAAAATTACACTTTGGCTTTCATAATATATCCTTATAGCTCATTGTACTAACCCCATACTTGAACACAATCTCTGCAACCACACTGCTTCCTTGCTTGCATGGGTGGCTGCCATGTATTCTGGCTCTGTAGTTGAAAGTGCCACTATAGACTGTCTCTTACTCATCCAACTGACTAGACCTCCAAATAGGTTAAACACATACCCACTTGTAGATCTTCTCTGATCCGGATCTCCATCCTAGTTTGTATCAAAAAAGCCGCAGATGTCCAAAACATTGTCCAATTATGGTCTTCCTTGGTAGCACAAACCATAATCACTAGTGCCATGCCAATACTTGAAAACTTGCTTCACTGCTGTCCAATGCGCCTTCCCTGGTTTTGACATAAACCGTCTCAATACTCCCACTGCAAGTGAAATGTCTGGTCTAGTATAGACCATTTCATACATTAGGCTACCGACTGCGCTTGCGTATGGAACACTTGACATGTCCTCTTCCTCTTCTTATGTCTTGGGACACTGTTCAACAGATAAATTTACACCTACATGAATAGCAACCTTCATCGGTTTACTATCCTGTATATTAAACCTCCTTAGTGTTTTCTTGACATACTTCCTCTGGTTTAACTAGAGCTTCCTCTTTTCCCAATCTCATTTAATTTCCATGCCCAAAATATAGTTTGCAGCACCAATATCTTTCATGTTGAATTTGGAGGACAATTAGGTCTTCAAATCCTGGATAATTTCTTTGTCATTTCCAACCAGCAATATATCATCCACATACAAGACCAGATAAATAACACGGGCACCAATAAATTTAAAAAATACACAGTGATTTGCTTTGCTTCTAGTGAAGCCAAGTCCCCTTTTAAATGTATCAAATTTCTGATACCACATCCTTGATGACTATTTTAACCCATACATAGACTTTTTTAACTTGCATGCCAGTTCTTTCTTACCCTTCACCGCAAAGCCTTCAGGTTTCTTCATGTAGATGTCTTCTTCCAGATCCATGTGAAGAAATGTTGTCTTCACATCCTTTTGTTCTATCTGAAAATAAAAAGCAGTAATAACAGATAAAAGTAATCTAATAGAAGCTACCTTGGCAACAAGAGAAAAAATATCACCAAAATCAATTCCCCACACCTGGGAATAACCTTTTTCTACCAATCGAGCATTGTTTTTCTCCACCTTGCCTTCTACATTCATCTTCTTCTTAAACATCCATTTGTTGCTAATGGGTTTCCTTCCAACTGGCAACTCCACCAGATACCAAGCCTCATTTTTGTGCAAAGATGCTATTTCATCAACCATGGCCTCTTTCTAGAGTTTTCCATCCTCTGAATCTACTGCTTCCCTCATAGTCCTGGGATCATCATCAGTAATAGACAAAGAAAATTTTGAAAAAAAAGCAGATGGACTATAACTTTATGGCTGCCTTCTTTCTCGAACTGATCTTCTCATAGCTGGAGTTTGTGGCTCTTCATCTTCTGATTCCTCTTCTGCTGTAGAGTCAGATTCTTCCTCCTTTAGCTCAAAATCTATCTTCTCATGTTCCTTTGGTAGGAATTCATGTTTAATAACATTTTTCACCTCTCTAAACACCACATCTCGATTATACACAAAATTCCTTGTTTATGGGTTCCAAATCTTATAACCTTTTAAACCATCCTTATACCCAATAAAGATGCACCTTTCAGATTTACTATCCAACTTTGTTCTTTTCTCCTTTGGAACATGTACATATGCATCACATCCAAATACCCTTAGATGTGAAAGAAAAGGTTTCTTACCAGTCCATACCTCTTTTGGAGTCTTATCCTCCAACTCTAATGAAGGTGATTTGTTGACCAAGTAACATGCAGTCTCCACCGCCTTTGCCCAGAATTCTTGTCCTAACTTGGCACCACTAAGCATGCTTCTTGCCTTTTCCATCACATCCTGTTCATTTTTTCTGCAAGTCCATTTTTCTGAGGTGTGTATGGAGTAGTATTCTGCCATGCTATACCACACTTCTTACAGAACTCTTCAAATTCCTTCTTGCAAAACTATCCACCATTATCTTTCCTCAGCACCTTTATCTTCTCTGTTCGGTTTTCCACCAGAGCCTTAAATTATTTAAACCTGTAAGAGAATTTAGATTTCTTCCTCAGGAAATATATCCATGTATTCCTTTAGAATTAATCTATAAATGATACATACTACATAGACTTACCCAGTGATGGAACCAACACAGGTCCAAACACATCATTGTGCACAAGCTCTAATATCTCTTTCACCCTCTTAGCACTAGTGGGGAAACTCACCCAATTCTGCTTCCCATATACACAATTTTCACAGAAATAAAAATCCAGAGAGAAATTAGAAATACCTTCTACCATACCATTACCATGAAGTATGCGAAGGCCCTTCTGTCCAATATTTCCAAGCCTTTGATGCCATAGCATGGTCTTTTCTCGAGAGACCATTAGATTTTATGCTTCACTTTCAGGGACCATAGAATTGTTGCACCCATCAATAACAATGCTACCCTGAAACTTGTACAAAGTTCCAATCCAAACTCCCCACATCAATACCAGTTCTCCCTGAACCATCTTGCAGGTATATTTCTTGAACAATGTTTTTACACCTGCATCATCCAGCTTGCTTATAGAAATCAGATTTATGGCCAATGCAGGAATATGTAGAATACCCAGAAGTGTTTTAATCCTTCCACCTTGGAACTTCAACTTGACTTTTCTGCAACCAACGATTCTAGCCTTCCTATCATCCCCTAAGAAGACATCACCACCACTATATTTCTCATACTCGTAGAACCACTCTCTATGGGGAGTGAAGTGAAAGGATGCACCTGAGTCAATCAAGCATGCCTCATGATCTACATTTGTACTTGAAGAAGAAGCCAAGTACACGTCCCCACCTTCATCTGAGGTGGTTCTTGCCTTTGCAGAAGGAGCATCATCAGATCCCTTTCCTTTCTCAGGAGCTTAGATTTACAGTCCCTTTTGAAGTGCCTTTCCTTTTCACATTTCTATCACACCTTTACAAATTTTCCTAGAGATTTAGATCTCCCACTCAAGGAATTATTTTTGTTTCTACTCTGGGATTGTCCTCTTACAGATAAGGCATCACCATTTTGGCCCTCCATATTTTTCGTCTCATCTCCTCCGATAGAAAGGATGAGACGATTTCATCAAATTGCAAGGAAGTTGCATTTCTACCTATTGCAACAGCCAGACTATCCCACGAATCTAGTAGAGAACACAACAAACTGATACACTTATCTTCATATGAAATTTTAATATCATTATATAATAACTGGATTACGACAACATTAAAGACATTTAGATTCTCTGTCACCGAGTCTCCATATTTCATTCTCAGGTTATACAACTTTTTCCATAGGAACAATTTATTCACTAGAGACGTAGATTGGTACAAAGTCCCTAACTTGTCCAACAAATCCTTCGTCGAAGCTTCCCCTGATACATTCAACAATACTGAATCTGAGACACACAGTCGTATAGTGCCCTTTGCCTTTTGATCCAACTTCGCCTAGTCTTCAGTTGACATTGTTGTTGGTTTACTACCTGGATCTACCATGATCCACTTATCTTTATCCACTAGCAAATCCTCCATCTTGAGTTTCCACAACTCAAAAATATGACCATTAAATTTCTTGATCTCTATCTTTCCACTACTCACCATCTTATTTCACCATAAGAATCGATCCCACAGATCTCCCACTGAACAGGGTTTACCACAGGTCCAAGCAAAACCCCTCAACAGTAAAGGCGTCCCCTTGAAGCGGAAACAACTCTAATACCAAATGTAGGTTTTAACCCCTTACATAAATTACTTACATACGAATTCTAGAAAATAGAAAATAAAAAATGGCGAGAGCATAAAACATAAAACATATATACATAGAGATTTTCCCCTGGATCCCAAAACTGGGACTAGTAGATTGATTTTTCATTATATTCCGTTCAATGTTACAATACATATATATACATGCCGAAGCATCCATAAACCCCAATCCATTAACCCTGTATTAGAAAATAACCATAGTTCCCTTTATCAGATCTACAAAATAGAATGGACATAAAACCATCATGCCCAAAACCATGCACAAAAATCATGCACAAAAAACCATAGGTAGGTTTGCCCACCTAATATAGGGTCCAAAAAAATTTCCCCGGGGCACTGCTCCGGACCCCGTATAGGGGGGATACCACCCCCCTCAAATGCCTTGACAAGGGGTATTCCCCCCCTATGACTCCCCTGCTGCGCTCGACGCAATGTATTGGCGGGGCTACACCCCCCATGCATGGGGTAGTCGTAGAAAGAATATAACACACACCCAACAAAAATAAAATTCATCAAACCTTGAAATGTGGAAGGTGCATTAGTAATTTCAAAAGACATGACCAAAAATTCAGAATGACCTTCATGAGTTATGAATGATATTTTTAGAATGTCTTCAATCTTCATTCTAACTTGATGATATCCTAAATGAAGATCCAACTTGCTGAAGTAAATTGTTGCATGTAATTCATCCGACAATTCATCAATGGAAGGAATGAGAAATTTATCTTTAATAGTGATCTTTTTGAGCTACCTATAATCCAAACACATATGCCATGATCCATCCTCAATTGTGAACCAATAATACTGGAGCAGAGAAAGAACTATGACTAGGCTGAATTATACCAACATCTAGCATTTCTGCAACCATACGTTAAATTTCACTCTTTTGGGCATGGGGATATCGATAAGGCATGATTCTTGGAGTAACACTTCCTAGAATCAAGTGAAAAGCATGATCATATTCATGAATAGGTGGGATGCCTTTGGGAATCTCAAATACGTTGGAATGATTGTCCATGACATTTTGGAGATAGGGAGAAATAGATGTTTTCGATGTTTGAATCTCTACTGAGCATAATTGTGCAATTACACCCCTTTGTAATTTCTTAAAAATATTTATCATGACATTAAAGATGATTGTGTTCTTTGGTTTCCCTACAACACCCCTTAATTTAATTTCCTTTCCTTCCAAAAAAAAATTCAAGAAGAGTTCGAAAATTAAAAGCTACCATCCCCAAATATTGTAACCATTAGACTTCTAGTACAACATCAACACCACCCATTGGAATGGAAAGAATTGGACTATTCAACACATATTCTCCCATGGTTAGCTTGATATTATGGCACTTTCTAGAACAATTTATAGTTCCTCCATTTTCAACCATTACTTGACGCTCTGGTGCTCCATATATAAATCAATTCAATTCCTTGGCTATCTTACAATGAATAAAATTATGGGTACTACCTGAATCAATCAACACTATTACCTTTTTCTTCTTGATATATATTTCTATCTTGAGAGTTTTAGGAGTGGTAATTCCCGCCAATTCATTACAAGATATGGTAGAATTCATTTCTTCTTTCTCCGGGGTTGGTTCCTAGTGTATATCTTCTTCTTTGATGTTTCTTGTTCCTTTTCTTCCTCCTCTTCACAATATATGTAAAATAATTTATTCTCAACACACTTATGACCTTTAGTGTATTTTATATCACAACTGTAACAAAGCCATTTTGATATTTTTTCCTCCAATTGTTGTGGTGTCAACCTTGTAGGTTGTGGAAGGCTAGGAGAAACAACACTTAAATATTTATAGTTGTGAGTGCTAGACTTCCTTGTTGCCATAATTTTTCTTTCAACTTTTCTTGCCACCCTAAATGCATTCTCCAATGAATCAATTTCCCAAAGGTGAACCTCATATATCCTTCAAAGTCCCTATGAAGAAATAAATCCTATGCTCCTTTAGAATATCACTTACCTTGATATTCAACTTTTTGAAGTCCTCAAAGTGCTCCACCATTGAACCCTTTTGTTTGAGATTTATCAATTGGCTAAAGAAGGTGTTGTTCTTTGTATCCTCATAATGTTCTATCATTTATTTTGTAAAAGTTGACCAAGTGACAAGTGGTTTACGACAACAAAGGAATCAATACCATGCAAATTGATTGGGTTCTAAATATGAATATGCAATGCGTACCTTTTATGTGTGTTGCACATCATGTATATCAAAATATTGCTCCATCTGTAGTATCCATGTTACCGAATCCTTGCTGTAAAACTTCCTCATATCGATCCTTGGAATGTGTTGGTCTTAAATCTAAAGTTAGAGTTTCTAAAATCATGATTAACATTATTTTTGTTCTCATCACGAGTTTCATGGAATACCTTTTTGCAATAAGGAAGCATTTCTTGTAGCAACTTTGTCAAACCTTCCATGTATGCTTCAAACCATCCATATTAGCTTCCATGTATGATTTTAATCTCTCCTTCAAACCTTTCATATCTGATGTTAAACCATTATTCAAACCATCCATCTTAGCTTCCATTCCATTTTTGGTTACTCTTTGCGAGAGCGAAATTTCTTGCACTTGGTCGCGTAATTTTGATATACAATGTTGAACTTATTCCTCTTCTTCCTGCGTCATAGTAGAGATCAAATTGATTTTTCAAACAAAAGTTATGCCAATTAAAAAAAACACAATTTTCTCTTTCGTTTTAGGAGATTGATATTGAAATTGTTGTATCTCTATAATTTAGGATCTCCAAGGTATAATATTTTGTATTATGTTAGCCCTTAGATTCTTCTTTCCAACTCCACAAGTCTTACCAATATTGAATTCTTCAAGAAACAATTTTCCCAATATCCCATGATGACATGATTAGAGACCAGTTCAGTAGAGAAAACTTGCCATGTGTCACTGTTTCGACCTTCGGACCTGAAACTGATACAAGAAAAACTAAAGTCCATGAAATTTCATTAATATTTTACAAAATTCAATCTGATGCTTAGAGAAAAAATTATGATGATTTTCCCTAGGTCACCTGTTAGAGATTGAATTCAGGAGCCTACAAAAATCCTAAATTCTTCGGAGCATATCTCAGAAAATATAGAGAAACAAGAGCTGGAAGTTTTAAAAAAAGTTCACCAAGATTTCAGCTCCATGGGGTTGAAAGTTTAGCTTTTGAAGCCTCGTAGAAAAAATGTTATAGTAAAAATACTAAGATGTCCTGTTTGAAGCATCGAAACCCTAGAATCCGAAGCTTTAATACCAAATGTTATGCAACCATCTCACAAAATAGAAGAAAAGATAGATCAAAGACTTGAGAAATAGCCTCTTTTAGGGGAAACCTCCTTTACATCACATAAATGAACAATTTTTCAATGATACACATGACAAGACCTCCTATGCATATATAGGAGTCTAAGGGGTCACAATATAATTAGAGTCTACATAACAATAATAATGTAAGTGCACAACAATAAAAATAGTGGGCTTCTAGGGGGCACAACAATAACAAAAGGGGGGATACATTAATACTAAAAATAAGGGGGCTACACTAGTATTATAGGGGCCTAACATGCTAGTCCTTCGGGATAACCTTTGACATCAAGAAGCCAATTTTATCCAAAAAGGTTGAATGCAAGAACACTGGTAATTTCCCCTGAGTATTATGTGGTTAATGGACATAGGAATATTTGTGTTAGGATCCCAGTATTGCATTATATTAAATATATACCTATTTAAGCTAAAACAGTAAGAGACTTGTGTCTAAAAAAAATAGGAAGGAAGCAAAGGGACCCACCTACCATACATCTTGTTTGGGGATGTGCCAACTTAATCAATAGAAAGAACTTAGCCAAAAAATATATAGATCTTGGAAAGCCGTTTTTTTTTTCTGTGCAAATTAATGGAGTTTACATCTTGAACACCTTGATTTACTTCAAAGCAACCATTAACATTATGACTACACAAACCATGAAACAACTAGAGTTGACAATTTTTTTTCCTACCCAACTATTCTTGAATTGGCAGATAGATTTAGGCTTCAACCAAAGAGAGTTTTAGATGATGTAATTATATCCCTATATTTTTGGGAGTATCATGTATATTTCATGGTTTGGTAGACTAAAATGACAACATGAGGACATCTTGTAATTTTTGGGAGACCATGGCTTGTTACCACGAATGCATTCATAGGATGCATACCTGACAATATGTTTATCTCCCATGGGGGAGAAATAAAAAAAATAACATTTTATCCACCTGTAAAGTATCTC
Source organism: Pinus taeda (assembly GCA_000404065.3). Classification (NCBI taxonomy): domain Eukaryota; kingdom Viridiplantae; phylum Streptophyta; class Pinopsida; order Pinales; family Pinaceae; genus Pinus; species Pinus taeda. The sequence goes on along the minus strand of APFE031450134.1, from coordinate 57,253 downwards.
ACAAAATTATAGGAGCTCCCTTGGTTTTATGATTCAATGAGCAACGAAGAGATAGTTATGCCAATGTGCATAACAAACTAGGTAAGGGATTTCAAGGAATGTTATGAAGATAACCAACTTAATTTGTTCTTGTGTAATTCTGATTTCTATGATTGTAACGAGCATCCATTGGAACAATTTTTAAGATATTATTTACAGGAATCCAATGATCTAACAATTTTGTCTTCGTCTTCGAATACTGTTGTAGTTTCCCCACAAGAAATTGAACCATATTGTATTCCTACTAAAACAAGTCTTGGTAAATTTTTGAATATTATTAGCAAACTTATTGATGATCAATAAAAGGAATTGATCCACATTTTTATAGGAATAGATAAACTCCTTTTCTCAAGACTACTAAGATGTGAAGGGAATCGATCTTGCAATATGTTCACACCATATTTATATGCATATTGATGCCCACCCTATTTGACAACCCCAAAGGTGCATGAATCTATCACTTAAGTAAGTGGTGAAGGAAGAGTTACAAAATATTCTTGATACCAATTTTATTTATCTGATAACTGATAGTAAATGGGTTTTCCTGTTATGCAACCAACTCAAAAAATAGAAGAAAATATAGATCAACGACTTAAAAATTATCCTCTTCGAGGGGAAAAACTACTTTACATTGCATAAATGAACAATTCATGAATGATACAAATGACAAGATTTCCTTGGTATATAGGAGTCTAAGGGATCACAATATAATCATAGCCTACATAACAATAATAACAATAGTTGGCTTCTATGGGGCACACAAATAATAATATGGGGGCTACATGGGCACAACAATAACAATACGGGCTATGCTAACAATAACAATAAGGGGGATACACTAGTATTATAGGGACCTAACATGCTCCTCTCCTTCAAAAAAGTGTTTTCCTCAACACTTGAGTAGTTTTGGATGCCTTTGTATAAAATTCTCATCCTCTCACGTGGAATCTTCGAAAAGTATGTTCTTCCACTTAATGAGATACCTTGAAATTTATCAATTCTGTAGTTGTCGAGTTCTTGTTTTTGTGACTGCTTTTAGCTCCAATATGATTTTTGCTTCTTCATCAAGTTTTGGAAATACCATTTGAATTGGAAGCTTATCACTGATACCCTTCTTTAAGCATGAACCATGGAAAAATGGATGTACTCAGGTAGATGCAGGAATTTCCAATTTATATGTCATAGTACCAATCTTTTGCAACACCTTGTAAGGACCATAATAATTGGGCGATAATTTATTATCCTTCTTAGCTTGCTTAAGGGCATTTGTTTATATGATTTTAGCCATAAAAATACCCAGTCGCCTACATCAAAACTTCTTTCATTGCGATGCTGATCCGCCTGTTGTTTCATTTGATTCTGTGCTAGAGTGAGGTTATCCTTTAAGAGTTGGAGAACTTTTTTTAATGCTCGATGTGATCTTCCATTGCTTCAACCTTAGAATTTTCTCTTAAAGATTATGTGATGAACGGTGGATGATATCCATAAAGTCCCATAAATGGGGTCATTTTTGCTTCAATATGGAAGGAAGTGTTATACCACCATTCAACTAGAGGTAACTAGTTGACCCATTGTGTTTGTTTATCAGATACAAAGCAAAAAAGATATCCTTCCATTTTTTTTTCATTATCTTAGTTTGCCCGTCAGATTGAGGATCATAAGATGAACTATGAGCTAATTTTAGGTTTTAACCTTATACAAAAATTACTTGCAAACAAATTCTTAAAAACAGAAAATATCCAATGGCAAGAAACACAAAAAATACACAAATATTTTCCCATGGATCCCAAAACTGGGACTACCAGATTGATTTCTTTCATAAATTCCTTTCAATGTTACACAACACACACACCACACACACACACACACAACACCAACACACACACAATATATATATATATACATGCCAAAGAATTCAAAAACCAATCCATTAACCCTGGATTAGAACATAATTGTAGTTCCCTTGACCGGATCTACAAGATATCATGGGCAGAAAAGCACCATGCTCAAAACCATGTGCAAAACCCATGCACAAAACCATTGGCAGGTCCGCCCACCTAATACAGGGTCCAATTTTTTTATCCCCAGGTGCACACACCCAACATTAATTGAGTACAAGACAATAAAATAATTTCATCCAAATTTTTTGAGTGAAAATGGGATCTCTGTCACTTACAATAATCTTTGGGTTTCCATGTAGCTTTTGAATTATTTTCGTAAATGCAGTAGCAACTGTACTGACTTTAAAAGGATGAGATAATGCACAAAAGTGTTTAGACTTGGTAAGTCTATCAACTACCACCATGATGACACTATTTCCTTCAGGCTTGGGTAAACCTGTGATAAAATCCATTGAGACCTCCTCCCAATGCTGACGTGGAATGACTAAAGGTTGTAATAGACCGAGGGTCTTAATTGCCTGAACTTTATTTTGTTGGAAAACCAAACATTTTTCCACAAACTTTTGAATATCAAATTTAAGGCCATCCCAAAAAAATTCCTTCTTGACCCTATGGTAAGTTTTTAAAAATCCTGAATTCCATCTTGAGGGGGAGGTGTGCAATTCCAAAATAATCTTTTGTTTGAGTTGCAAATTCTTACAGAGATATAAGCGATATTTGTACCATAATGAACCATTTTTCCAGATAAATGTATCATACATACTAGGATATCGCTGCAACTTTTGAATGAGTGTCCACACCTCTTCGTAATTCTTCGATTCATCCCTTGCTTAAATTATCTAAGCAAGTTGGGTAATAGAAATGACACAAAGAAATGCTTCCACATCCTCATCCTTTCTCGAGAGTGCACATGTAACAACATTTTGCTTCCTTTTTTTCTAGACGATTTCAAAGTCATTACCCAACATATTTGTGACCCATTGCTGCTACTCTTTTGAAGATAATATTTGTTCCAAAAAGTATTTAAGACTATCGTGACTTATTTTTACCTTGAAGTGTCTTCCCATTAGGTAAGGTTGCCATTTATTTAGTGCATGTAGTATTGCCAACATTTCCTTCTCATAAATAGGTTTGTGTAAATACTTTCCCTTGATTGGATGTATTTCAAAAGAAATAAATCTTCCTTGTTGCATTAAAACAACACCAATTCCATTTCTTGAGGCATCACATTCCATAATAAAGGTTTTTGTGAAGTTTGTTGTATTTAAGACTGTTGCTTGGCACATTGCCTCTTTAAGATGTTCAAAGGCCTTGATGATTATGGAGCCCACAAAAATGCATCTTTTTTCAGTAATGTTGTTAGAGGCGCTGCTATTCTCCCATAATTCTTAAAAAAATTGTGATAATACCCTATCAACCTGAGAAATCCTCGAAGATGATTTAGGTTTGTGTGGATTTTCCATTCCTTAATGGCTTTAATTTTTTTAGGGTATACCTTAACACCCTCACGAGACACAATATAACTCAAATATTCCACCTCCTGTACTCCAACGAAACATTTGGAGATTTTTGCATATAATTGTTTCTCCTGCAATAGTTTGAACACCCTGTCAACATGTTGAGCATGATCCTTCCAAGACTTTATGTAGATTAGTATATAATAAAAAAATACTAACACAAATTTTCTAAGGAAAGGTTTGAAAATGTAATTCATCAAACCATGAAATGTGGAAGGTTCATTAGTAAGGCCAAAATGCGCGAATACAAATTCATAATGACCTTCATGAGTTCAGAATGTCTTTAGTCTTCATTCTATTTTAATAATATCATGAATGAAGATCCATCTTGGTGAAGTAAATTGCTCCATGTAATTCTTCCAACAATTCATCAATGACATGAATGGGAAATTTATCTTTAATAGTGAGCTTGTTGTGATACCTATAATCTGGACAGATACACCATGAACCATTCTTATTGTGCATGAATACTACTAGAGTAGAGAAATAAATTTGACTAGGTTGAATTATACTGACCTCTAGCATTTCTGTAACCATATGTTGAATTCCACTCTTTTGGGCATATGGAGAAACACTTCCTAGAATCAAATGAATATCATGATCATGATCATGAATAGGTGGGAGGACTTTGGGAGTCTCAAATACCTTGGAATGATTATCCAAGGCTTTTTAGAGACCTGGATAAATAGATGATTTTGATGTTTGAACCTCTAGTGAGCATAATTGTACAATTACACCCAGTTGTTATTTATTTAGAATATTTATCATGCCATTATAGCTGATTATATTTCTTGGTTTCCTTATGTTACCCCTTAATTCAACTTCCTTTCCTTCCCAAAATAATTTCAAGAAAAGTTCTTGAAAATTAAAAGCTATCGTCCCCAAAGATTGTAACCATTGGAATCCTAGTACAACATCAGCACCATCCATTGGAATGGAAATTATTGGACTATTCAATACATATTTCCCCATGGTTAGCTTGATATTATGGCACTTTCTAGAGAAATTTATAGTTCCTCCATTTGCAACCATCACTTGACACTTTGGTGCTGGGTACATGAAGCAATTAAATTCCTGAGCTATCTTACAATGAATTAAATTATGCGTACTTCCAAAATCAATCAACACTATTATCTTTTTCTTCTTGATATGTCCTTCTAACTTGAGAGTTTGAGGAGTGGTAATTCCTACCAATGCATTACATGATATGGTTAGGTTCATTTATTCTTCTCTAGGGTTGGTTCTTGGTGTATATCCTCTTGTTTTGACGTTTCTTGTTCCTTTTCTACCTCCTCTTCACAATCTATGTAAAATAATTTCTTCTTAGCAAATTTATGACCTTTAGTGTATTTTCTATCACAACTGTAACAAAGCCCTTTCAATATTTTTTCTTCCAATTGTTTTGGTGTCAACCTTGTAGGTTGTGGAAGGCTAGGAGCAACAATAATTCCATCTTTATAGTTGTGAGTGGTAGACTTACTTGTTGCCATAATTTTTCTTTCATTTTTTCTTTCCACCTTGAATGCCTTCTCCAATGAACCAGGTTCCAAAGGAAAACCTCATGTTGGATATTATCCTTTAAATTCCCCATGAAGACATCAACCCTATGCTACTCTGGAATATCATTTACCCTGATATTCAATTTTTGGAAGTCCTCAATGTGCTACGCCATTGATCTCTTTTGTTTGAGATTTATCAATTGACTAAGGAAGGTGTTTATCTTTGTATCCTCATAATCTGTTATCAATTCCTCTATAAAACTTGACCAAGTGACAAGTGGTTTACGAGAACAAAGCCATTGATACCATCAAAAGTGACTTGGTTCTAAATACAAAGATGCAATGTGTATCTTTTGCGTGTGTTGCACATTATGGAGATCAAAATATTGTTCCATATGTAGTATCCATTTTACGAGATACTTTCCATCAAACTTCCTCATATTGATCTTTGGAATATGGTGGGTATTTAATCTAAATTTAGAGTCTCTGAAATCATTATCAACATTCCTTTTTTTCTCAACATGAGTTTCATCTAATACCTTTTTGCCATTAGGAAGCATTTCTTATAGCAATTTTGTCAAACCTTCCATCTTAGCTTCCATGTCTGCTTTTATTCCATCCTTCAAACCTCCCATGTCTGATTTTAATCCATCCTTCAAACCTTCCATGTCATTCTTCAAACCTCCCATGTCTGATTTTAATCCATCCTTCAAACCTTCCATGTCATTCTTCAAACCATCCATCTTAGCTTCCATTTCATTTTTGGTTATTGTTTGAAAGAGCGAAAATTGTTGCACTTGGTCTCGTAATTTTGATATATCATGTTGCATTTATTCCTCTTCTTCATGCATCATAGTAGAGATTTATGGTTGCTTACTAGGTGTTTCCATTTTATTGTTTTGAGTCATTTTGGAATCAAACAATGATATTTATGCTTCACTATGCCCCTTGAATAACTTCAAATTGGTTTTTCATACAAAACTTATGCAAATTTTAAATAATTATGCACTTTTTTCTTGCTTTATAGGAGCTTGAAATTGAATCTATTTTAGATCTATAATATCAGATCTCGAAGGTCTGAAATTTCATCCTATAGTATCCATCTAAGTCTTCTTTCCAACCCATAATTCAGACTTAGATTGGAGTCTTAAATAAATAGTTATGCCCAATTTGCCATGATGGCTTGATTATAGACTGGTTTAGTAGAGATAAATTGTATGGAATGACACATGTCACTGTTTCGACCTCCGACTCTAAAAATTCTACATAATAAACTAAAGTCTGTGCATTTTCACTCAAGTTTTACGAAATTCAAATCCGATGCTCAAAGAGAAAGCTATGAATATTTTACCTAGGTCACCTGTTTGAGACTGAATTCTAGAGCTTGCAAAAACCCTACCTTCCTCGGATCATATCTCTGAAAATTTAGTGAACCAAGATCTGAAATTTGTACAAAAATTTCACCAAGATTTCAACCTCACGTGGGCATAATTTCTACTTTAGAATCCTCTCATAAAAATAAGTTATAACGAAAATTCCAAGATGACCTATTTGAAGAAGCAAAACCCTAGAATCCAAAGCTTTGATACCAAATGTTACGCAACCAACTCACAAAATAGAAGAAAAGATAGATCAATGACTTAAAAATAATCCTCTTAAAGGGGGAAACATCCTTTACATTACATAAATGAATAATTCTTGGATGATACAAATGATAATACCTCCTTCTTATATATAGGAGTGTAAGGGATCACAATATAATCAGAGCCTACATAATAATAATAACAATAGTGGGCTTCTATGGGGCACAAAAATAACAATATGGGGGCTACATGGGCACACCAATAATAATAGGGGGTTACAATAACAATAAAAGTAATGGGGATACACTATTATTACAGGGACCTAACATTTCCCCTTAGTTGTAGTGCCTAAATCTTCATGGAAATGGTGTGCACGTAGACTTCCGTGAATTAAACAAAGATACCATGAAGCATTATTTTCCTCTCCCTTTATTGACCAAGTCTTAGAGAACTTAGCTGGAAAGAATTATTTTCCAATTTTAGATGGGTACAATGGGTATAACCAGATCCAAATATCTCCAGAGGACTAAGAGAAAACAACATTTACCTATTCCTGGGGAACTTTTTCTATCAAGTGTTGCCTTTTGGCTTATGTAATGCCCCTACCACCTATCAAAGAGAGGTTTTAGGGATTTTATTAGACCTTATTCATTTTTGTAGAGGTGTACATGGAATATTTTATTTTTTACGAAGATTCATTCAAGGAAGATTTAGAAAACCTCAAAAAGATGTTGATTAGATGTCAGGAAGCAAACCTTGCCTTGAGTAACATAAAATGTTTCATACTACTAAGGGTTTGTTGTTTGGTCATGTGGTATTTGTTGTAGGAATTGAAGTAAACTCGACTAAGATTAAAGTTTTTATGTAGTTATTGGTTCTTAAAATACAAAAAGAGGTAAGATGCTTCATTGAGTATTTTACAAAAATTTCCATGCCATTAATTAATTTATTTTGTAAAGATGTTATTTTTCTATGGGATAATCAATGTCAGTATGTTTTTGAGACCTTGAAGGGAAATTTTTTAGTTGCACCTATTTTTAGGATACCTAATTGGTCCCTCGTGTTTCATATTTCCATGGACACCTTAGACATTGTTAAAAATAAGTTGTCATTGATGGAAAATTGATGGCAAAGGGAAAGTGATTGCAAGTAGATTGGTAAAGAAATATATGATTTGGTTACATTTTTGATATCATAGATCATCTCAACTACACTTAGAAACCATTCAGATTGATAGAGCCCTGAAAAATCTTTCCTACAGTATGTTGAAGTCTAAAAAAGTCTTCCTTGGTCAAAAGTTATTATAGGTCAAAGTTCAACACTTAAAAAGGTTAAAATAGTCAAACCAATCAAGGTTCCAAGTAAACAAGGTTCCAAGTCGAGCCTGGATACGCCCCGAACCCTCACCTGGTTGGGCCTTTAGGCAAGTTAGAATATGGGATAGTTGAATGGCACACTAAAATAAATAAGTTTCGACCCCCAAACCCCAACAATGTGGGACAAAGTTTTGTTCCTATTCTTTTATTTTTATAAGGAAATTCAATGGAAAACCAAAGTCGGGGACCCCTTCTCCATTATATGAGTTGAAAACATGGAATAACTAGAGGATAAAACATGGTGCATTTTTATTGGCTCGCTGAGGTGATGGGGAAAAACAAGTGGAGCAATGGTGGCACATGACATCAACATGACATAAGCACGTGATGTTGCAGTATGGACTAGAGGACATATGGCAAGCATTTTTGGCATTTTTTTAGGTGGCCAGGTGGGTCGAATTCAAGTGACACTTGTCACCACTCAGGAGCTTCGATGTGGTATGGATGACGTAAGGATAATATCAATATGATGATTTTGTATAATCTTGAAAATTAGGCCAGTTGGGCCTCCAAGCCAGGTAGAGGAAAACGTTGACAGGGAAAAGACGCTGACCTGTGACCTTCGACCTCCTGACCTACATTGAAAGTCATGCTCAAGGATTTGATTTGTAGTGTTTTTTCAGTGTTAATGAATTTTGTCCAGCGGAGAACAAAATTTTGGAAAGCCCCAACCTCATTTGGTCTTGGTCACAATTCTGGGTCGTATGGGTGAAAGCGCTAATAGGAAGTTGCTCCAGTAGTGGGTAGAGAAAAGAACCAGTTCATGGATTTTTTAGCAGTTTGGATAGATACATGGATAGAGTTAGGATTTTTTGGTAGTGTGTCCAAATATGATAGTTTACTAAATTTGGAACTACAGATAAACACTCTAGTAAAACCAGTAAAATTCCAGAATTACAAATTTGGATAGTTTAATTCATATTTTCTTAAAGGGATAGAAGAGTAGAGTCTAAATACTTCAAAACCACATTCAAAAGACTCAACAAAAGTGGTGGATGATCAAAAATATGAATTCATGTAATTTAAAGAGAAGAACTTAACTCAAAGTTCAAAGACGAAGAACATCAACTCAATTTCTATATAAGCAAAATCGAATTTGCAAGAAGATATGAGTCAAGATGAGTTAAAATGTTAATGTTGTTGTTGATGCTGGTGTGCATAGTGTGTATGATCAGAGATCCGAGATTGTTGAGAGTTATATGATGGTGATTGATATACGTGATTAAGTAGGAAATTATTTGATTAATGAAAGGAAGTGGCCTTCATGATTTGAGTTTGAAAATGGGATGAAACATGAATCAAATAGGTCAATCAAGTATTAGTTTTCATATGAGGGGTTGTAGCTCCTTGTAGTAGTTGTTAGTAATCAATTAAGGGTTGGAGCTCCGTTCAGTAACAACTGATAAATTAGGGGTTGTAGCTCCTTTTAGTGGTAGCTGATAAACTAGGGGTATTTTTTTCCTTTCAATAGTAGTGGATAAACTAGGGAGTAGTGGCGTCCTTGTGGTTGCAACCAAAGAACTTTGTAACAACAAGTTGAAACTTTCATTTGTGAAAGTAATTGAAGGAATGTTTGAAGAGTCTATATGTGTTATTTTTTCTTCTTGTGATGCTCACATGAATTATTTCTGAAGTGTTTATTGGTGTCCTAGTATTCTTTTTTTTCTACGCAAAGGCTAAGCTAAATTATATTAAAAAAGGAGAAAATATATACAAGAGGGCGAAACCTCTGAGAGCGCCATTGTAGCTTGCAGCTCTCTATCAATCTGTCAACAAAAATGTCAATTCCACTAAGGCGAGTGCCTCTTACAATGAAAGGGTAACAGAGTAGAGAGTTCATGCTCAAAATGCGTCATTACAAAACATAGAATTGCCTGAATGCTGAAGATAGGAGAGTTCATTTCTGAGGGGGTTTTCTGCTACCAGGATTCTGTTTCCAGAATCGAGTCTGCGGGCCCTGAGACCGCAACCATTCAAACAAGCTTCATTCGCCGAGCAGGAGCCATAAACCGCAACCGTGACCGCTGTGCATCCACTACCAAAACCTCGACCAGACCAGACCAGACGGGCAGCAACCAAACAAACATATAATGATGAATATATTTCCGCACCCAACTGAACGCGTCCCAACGAACAAGACCACGACCATAACCAGACATTTCCAAAAAACTCAACCACCAAAATCGTAGAGATTTTCCAGCAGGTTACAAGCATACGTTCAAAAAGAGCAGGTGAAGACCGCTTACTTGTCATTGTCCGGCTTATAAACTTTAATATTGTCCAGAGGCTCCCAAGAGATCTCCATTCGCTCTGGAACATTCTCCAACTTCATGTCGGGCGGTAATTTTGGGTACAGAGTGTTGGCATAATGGAAGTCCGGCAGCTTGGGCTCACCTTGCTGCTGAGGTGAGGAGGTGGTGGCGTCTGCCTGTTCCTGAAGAATCTTTGTCTGATCTTGAGCCATTTTGGACTCCTTCAAGTCTAACATGCTACCAGTTTCTGCCCTGACTTCAACTTGTTCCTCTGTGGGTGCCGGTGAGCTCTCAACAACCAATTTGCTTGGTGAGGATGGGGAATATGAGCTATCCTCCCTCCTCCCACTTGGCGATGAAATTTTAGAGCTCCCAGGTGAGTGCTCCTCCGAAGTGCCCTCCGCCCCATCTTCTTCCTCAAAGATGATCGTAATTAGCGCCGAAATAACAGGCCTATTGGTTCTGCGGCGATAATGAAACCTGGCCGATTGAACCAAGTTGCTAATTGACTGCCCTGAGTCCTCTGTTCTGTTAGAGGAAGGGGAAGCACGATTCAGGGGAGAAACTCTCCTTGGACTGCGATTTCCCCGCCTACCAGCCCCACTTCTTTGGCCCTGATGGCGCCCCCGACGTGGTGTGGCTCTGTATCTGGGAGCCATGCTGATAAACCAATGAACCGAGGGTGAGAACAACCCTGTAAATCTCTGAACCACGCACCAGGCAAGATGCTCAGTGTCGCCACCTCTAGGGTGCCCCCCCGAGCATTTCCCCTTGCCAACAATTACACTCAGATGCAGATAGACTGGGAACAGGGGCAATTGCCTGCAAATGGGCGTTAACTCAGACCCTTCCTTCTCACCAAGCGCCAGAAATGGAACCCAGTCGAATGAATGCTCTCCCTCCTCCGCCATCCTGATATTCTTTGGGCTTCTGTCCTGAACTCGACGCAGCAATGAAGAGCTTTGAATGCTCTTCCCTTCCGGCGGCCAACGTTTAATGGAATTCATTGTGATTGCCTCTCCCGAGATTGAGACAGCTGCCCATCGCTCTCCCGCGTGGCAGACTATTGATCCGATTAATAGCACGACAAGCACCCGCATCCGGGTGGTGTCCTAGTATTCTTTACTAGTGTAAGAAAGTTTTTAAAAATTCCCACAATACTGATTCACACCCCCCCTAGTATTGTCCTGGTTTCTAACATACACAACTTTGGGGGATGTCCTTGGACATAAATACAACCTGTGTTATTATTCCATTTATTATAATAGTAAGAATTTAATTCCCACTAAGTTAAATTATATTGTGATAGGATAAGAATTCTTAGCGGTGGTGCATTCCATGAACAAGTTCAGGCATTATATCACAGGTTATGAGGTATTCATCCACACTGACCATACAACTATACAATACCTAATGAATAAACTAATAACTAACATCCAGACCATGATATGGTTTTTTTAGTGAAATAATTTAATGTTACAATTGTGGATCAACCTGGTAAAGATAATCTGGATGCTGATTTCTTTTCTAGGATACAGAATGAAAGTAATAATATTCTTGTAAATTTTGATTTAACCATGAACAATTATTCGCAGTGTCTACTCAATTGCCTTGGTTTGCAGACATTGTGAATTATTTAGCAACAAGAAAATTTCCTCAAAGTTTTCCTACTTGTGAAAAGCACAAGATTATAAACATAAGTGCCTCGTATTCCTAGATTAATGGAAGCTTGTTTTATATGGGTGTGGATGTTATCATTTGTAGGCGTGTTTGAGAGGACGAGATGTGGGAAATCCTAATCTTTCTCACTTTTCTGACAAACAAACTACTTAGAGGGTACTACATTCTAGTTATTATTGGCCCAACATGTTTAAATATGCCAAAAAATACATGCAACAATGTGAAAATTTCTAGAGGAAAGGGAGATTAGTGCAAGCAAAAAAAATTATATTGCATCTGCAAGTTCTTATCGAACCATTTGAGAAGTGAGCCTTAGATTTCGTAGGACTAATAACCTAAATTTCAAGGAAGAAGAAATATATTCTTGTGTGCATCGATTATGTCACAAAATGGATCTAGGAGAAGGTTCTAGCTTGAGCTAGTGAACAATTAGCTGCTGATTTTCTTTATGAGAAAAATTTCACAAGATTCGACATTCTGAGGACGATCGTCGTGAACTAGGGAACATAGTTCATGTCTAGACTCATCAAGTATATCATAGAACAATATAAAATTAGGTGCAAAAATTCCACCCAATACCATCCACAAGTAAATGGGAAAGTTGAATCCACCAATAAGGTAGTGGAATCCATCCTCACTAAGACAATGTAGAATCATCATAGGGATTAGGCAGACTAGCTGAACAAAACTTTTTAGGCTTACAAGACAACCTAGCAGAGCACTATTGGATGTACCCCATACAAATTGGTCTACAGGAAATAGGTCCTCCTCTCATTTGAGTTCTAGATTAAGAATTTTTAGACCACTGCCCATATGGGAATGGATATGAGTGAAGCATAGGAACATAAGTTTTTGTAGTTAAATTAGCTTGATGAGATCAAGTAGGATGCATTTTAATATACCATGTTGGTACAGGAAGACAAGAAGAAATAACATGACACGTTCATTCAACAAAAGTTGTTCTATCAGGGGGATCAGGTTCTCCTCTTTGATTCGAGACTCACAGAATTTCAAGGGAGATTCATAACCCAATCGCTAGGACCCTACAAAATAGAAAACGTTTTTGAGAATGGGTCAATTCGAATGAAAACTATCGATGAAAATAAATCATCTTTTCATGTGAATGGGTATAGGCTAAAGTTCTATTGAAATTCAATGTCTAAGGCATAATTTATAGAAAATATTTATCAAGATAATGGGATGGAGGTGATAAAGCATGGAGATTGTCTGGTTGTTCATACTTTCTCTTCTTGAATTCTTATGAAAACCAACTTGCGGCATGGTTAGGCCAATAAGTTGTTTTTCTTTCCAAATCATGAATCTTCAAATCTTTGTTTGTTCCCAGAATGTCCCCTACTCGCTGGATCTTTCAGGTGACTCGAATTTAGCACACCTATTTATACCTCACAAGATGTACTGGGGTACCTTGGATCTCATTATCATTAAAGGTGAGTGACCTTGCATTGGTTAATGACATACATCAACAGTCGGTAATTCAATGTTTCTCTCACATGCTCGACTCCAACACCTTTATTCACATGACGAGGGATTGTACTTAGATCATACAAGATGTGAGAAGAGCTATGATTTCATTTTTCCCTAACAACTATAGGTTTCAGAGTTGGTGATAGAGATTACTAGAATGTAGCATATTTCATAGCCTACTACAAGCTTCATGACTAGCCCCTTTTCTATTAGTAGCAGTTCATATTTGAAAATATGCAGAGATCATGATAAAAAAATAAATGTGGAGGAATCAACAGAGTCAGAGAACATGGAACAACACAACATATCAATATGTTTATAAGTCATATATAATACCGAGCATTGAAATTTTCTTCTTCGTGTAGTTAGAATGATTGTTTTTAAGCATCCCAAGGGTTACTAGATCTTGACATCCATTTTAGCAACAAGTTCCTTCCTATAATGTCCCTGAACCTTGGCTAGGAGACACTATGTATATTGTCCTGAATTTTACCAATTATCTCATCCACTATCCAACGAAAGAACATAAACTTGAGTTATCATTATTTAACTCTAGATTATAGCCAAAGCCCACTTGCAATATGGAATTCTCACAATGATTCTGTCATAAGGGTATTAGCCCTAACCTTGGAAACACTGAACATATTCTTTCCATATTAATAATTTAATACACATGAGTAATGCTTTGCTACCTATGCCCTAGTCCTTGCCTTTCTTCTCTCTTTTGGTTGGTTATGATGGATATGCCTAGAAATTATGATACATGTACTACTCTCACCCACTATTCTCTGTTATCACTGCTAGTATTCGAAGAGAAATGTAGATATATCTACAGTGTTGTAATTATGCCATTATAGGTCAACCATAGTTTTTGTAATTCCCTAAAGAATAATATTTCCTCCATAAATTATCTGGTGATTCTTCGAATGCTCCATGTTCTCTTTCCCACCCAACCTATTGCTTCTTTCTTCTAAAGGTTTTCCTCTCTCGTCTGGATGTTGGTCTAGCCTACTACGAGAATCCTGTATATCATATTTATCTGGTCCCATGGTTACTATGCTGCAATGTTTCTTTTTTGTTCCTTTTGTAGAATTTGGATCAATTAACCATATGCAATTGTAAATTGTTACTACAGTTCAAATACACAACATTATTATTACATTTATATACATATATCAAACCTCGACTAGGGTTTATAACCAAAATAACACATATTCAACATCATTAAGAAACCAAAACCTAGAACTAGGTTTTCGTGATCATATATATAAATTCTTCATGGATCGTAAATGAAACATAAAACATCAATTGAACACAACACATGTAAAACAACTATATACAAGAAGTTAGACACTTATCTCGTAAATATCTGACTAGCTCTGGGCTCTCCACGTTCCTCTTAGCTATAGACCATGTGGCTCATAATCCCAGCCATAGGTCACCCCCGAGTTGTGGCAACAACTCCAGGCAATAATTGTACAACAAACAAAAAAACCTAGTTATGACACCAACCCCAGTAGCCTCAGTCTCTAACCACAGGATCATGTCCCCTTGACTTGTACCCAAGTGGTTCAACTAGAATCCCTTGGTGGTAACTACCTTCCAGAGCGACTTACAATTAGCCACAATAATATCCACCCATAACTCTAGGAGCTTCACCATTGTTCGGTGTCCTATTTCCAACAACCAAACAAAAATAAATCCCTCAGTCAGTGCCAGATCCCAAACCAAGACTCTTTGACTATCTTTGAATGAAGTTCCCCACTAGAATACATGCCACTAAGCCATAATTAGGGCCAACGAACCATCAGAGCCACCAATTCCCTAGAGCCACCAGGTATCACATAAATATAATGTGTCCTTTTTAATAAGGTTAATCGAATAACCACACCACCAGCCAGTTCCAAAGTCCAACCCAGGACTCACTGGCTCCTTAGTCTCCTGAACTGAATAATCATCGAATGATCCCTTGAATCCATTCCCCATGAATGAATCCATGAATGCATAATAATCCACTGAATTCCCCTTAAATAATAATCATAGGCAACTACACTTACTTTTTAATTTCATGGCCTTCACTCACCATGTGGCACTCCCTGAAGCCACATTGGTCCTAGGGTGCACTTCTTTTTCAAACCCAGCTATTTCCTTTTTGCCTCTAAAGTTGTGCCCCTATGCTCTCTATGTGGATTGGGATCCATAGCCACCCTTATTTAACTAATAATAATATTTAATTACATCTTAAATACAAATTCGGATGTCTAGCCTCAAAGCCTCTAATGACGTATCAATCTGGCATAATGGCCCCAGAGTATATTTAACATATTTACATGGGCACACAGGACAACTAATATCATTCCAAATCACCAGTGTATTGGTAAAAAACATCTTACTCACCAACCTCAATATCAATGCTTATTTAATTAAATCATAAAATTTGGTGGGGCTACTACATTCCTCTCCCCTTTATTTTATGCATTGTCCTTAGTGCATTGGATATCCATAATTTGAATTTGGTGACACTAAATGACTTGATCTCCCAAACTCTAGCTACAAGTCCATGTCCTTTTACATGGCTTCTTCTTAGGGCATTCTCCACGCTTCCAGTGTCATCTGCACACCAATAGTCGGGAGTTCCTTGCCCCATGCGGACAAGTGTGCAATCTCAGCGCCATCTCCATGACACCTAGAGGAAATCAAAATGGAAATAACATCAATAACAATTAATTTGATTCATACATACATGTTCTTATTTTTAGAAGAGAAAGAACAATCATATGCATGCAAACATTTATCCAACCCAAGATGAATATACAATTTCATGCACTATGTCAAATATGTCAAAATTTCCATGCCATGCTATCATTCTTATGCTGAACCAAGAAGCGTTGTCCCTACATGGAAACATTTCATGTCGTCCCTATATACAAATTTTGAATTTTATTCTTCCATACAGTAACCTTGCAGTCTGAATAACTATTTTTGTTGTTTAAATTCTTGCATGCAAATAATCACTTTTGTTACTGTTGCTGCATCTCAACTGCCAATATTCTTATTTCTTTGTCTCTATTAAATAGTAATCAACCTGTAGAGATGTAATTATTTTTCTTTTATCTAATTGCTAAATCATCTACACTTGAAAAATTTTCAAGCTATTATTCTTCTTAACAATAAAGGATCCAATGGCCATAGATATTAGGAGTTTTCATTGTAGCATCATTTTTTCAAGCCCCATTAAAGAAATATCAATAATACACATTTGCATTTGCTTTCATGCAACTCGGGTGAAAACCTATTTTTTACTCCTTTTTCTCACGAGTCACGAACAAACTCTCTTGTCCTCTGCCTTATGAAATAATATATGCATGCTTCATATACCACATGCATACATGTATTACATATTCCTGATGTGCATACTAATGCATGTGTATCTTAGTCATATTTAGTTTCTAGCATTTTCAACAATCCAATACCTTACTCAATCCTTACTTATTTTCATTACCCATCCTGTACCCATGTGCATTTTACATTCAAAACTTCTGTAATCTACAAATTCCATCGTGGTTTCCTAAACATACATATTCATCCTAATAGTTTAATGACTATGTAATAACTATTATTATAGTCTCTAGTTACTGAACTCCCCAAATCATTATTGCAATCTCAGTATAGTGCCTTCATTAAGAACACATGCCAATCATGGCATGTTCCCAAAAAATTACTATTACTCAATTTAAATACAACATCTTAAGTGATTAAAATCCATCTACATACACATCTTGACCTCATTGTAATCCTATTACAATTTGTCCGAACTTGTTATACCACCTGTTATAACCTAGTCATATTGCCATTAAATATCTGTTGTGACTTGTGAACAATCCTGATAATCCTGTCATGACCCTGTTATCCTACCCATTAGGGCCTAGGTATAGTTTTTTTGTGTACATTTCATGACCTGGAAAAAGGCCTATCATAACTTGCGACATATTTGTTACCATATCGTGATAACACCCATCATATCCTTGTATGAACTGTCATAATACTTGTTACATAACTTGTTGTAGACCTGCTACCACCTATATACAAGACACATACAAGACCTATCAACAAATCTACTGTAGAATTGTACAACCTGTTACAACTCTTTCACCTACCTATGATGATTTGCTGTAATATGTAACCAAGTTGTATTCTGGTTACAAAACCTACACAAGATTTTGTTACAAAGTTGTCCTAACTCATCGTTATATTTGTTGAAACTTGCAATATATGTGTTATATGCATGTAACCTATTTGTGACAATCTGTCAAATAACCTGCAATATACTTGTAGGGAATTTATTATACCCTCTATGTCCCTGGTATATCACCTATATGTGGTTATACCACCTGCATCTTTGTTGTAGAACTTACATGTGAGGTTTTTACAATAACTGTCTTAACCTATATTTAACCTGTCAATTTTTTACCATAATCCTGTGCCTATTTTTCAACCAGCGTGCTACTTTTCCAATACTTAGCATGTGTCATTGCACAACCACATTAATTTCCTATATATATCTAGAATACCAAAGAATAGAATACCCAAGTTTCAATTCATAACACATATATCCAAAAATACCAAAGAATAGGATATGCTAACTAAATTGATACTTATATGTAGGAGTTAGGATGACATTGACTCCACGAGTTCTTGAGTCATAGGCCAACGCCATTAAAACTCTCACATCAAGATGCATCCCCTACAACATGGTTAATTGATATCCATGCCCCAATCAGTTACAAGGTCCAAGTACATGGCTCTTTGACTGGTCAATCAGTTACAAAGTACAAGTCTAAGACTCATTGACTATCCTTGAACCGAGTTCCCACTAGAACTTTATGGCTACTACAACCATAAACCAGAGCCCCCAAGGCTCTTAGATCCACCCATGCTCTCAAACTAGGATGCATTAAATAAAGTTTGAGTGTGTCAGTAATCACACTTCAGTTTCAGAGTCCAATTGATGGTTCACTAACTAATCAATCATTGAATTATCCATTGTCTTGATATGCTCAAAGGTCTCAGTTCTTTAACATACACCTACAATATTCAACAAATAGACAAGCATATTATACTCATGTTATACAACAAGTATTGTATCCATAAAAATTCCAATTCCTAATTAAAGAACATATATTCATAACAAAAGAGATTGCAACCAAAAATTATCTATAAGGTTTGATATGATGTTAGCTTCATGGGAAACTACTCACCCATTACCAGATAGATACCCAATACCCACCACTAGCCTCATTACTAAGCCTCAATAGCCTTGAAGTTGTTGCTTTCCTAGGGCCTATAGGTATGTTCCAGGACCTTGAAGCATTCACTTTACATTCAAATGCGTGAATCATGTTGTCTAGTTTCACTCGCCCTTCCAGGCTTAAGCATGCCCTTCTTTGACTATCAGTCCCTTGGGTGATTTGTCTTGCCAAGGTCCTCAAGAGCATAAACCTACAAGGCTTGTTCCCTCTACCATTCCTATCCTAATCATTGCATGATCAACACCAAAACAACCTTGATTAGATTGTCGTATTAGTTATTGCATAGATACCACAATTTTTTTTTTTCAAACAACATGCAATCATCACACACATGCTTATTCATCATACACATATGTGTGTATACGTCAAATAACTTATACATCATATTTAATATCTTAAGACAATATCAAGGGAAAGGTTTAGAAAGATACTCCTGTTCAGTGATTGTCTTGTTTAAATTTACCAACCATTTGTACCTCATATAACCACTGCTCTTACTGTTGTATCTGTAATTACTACCTTGTTATACTGGAAACCACTTATCCAATCCTTCCCATACTAACCCTTTTCATTATTAAATGTCATCTTGACCTTGTGAGTTTCTAGGTCATTTTCTCCAACATTTCCTACCCAATTCAAATTCTAGGTTCACCAACATGTTCTTCTAGTTAATATCTTTCCATTCACTTATCACTTGCTAACTTCTGATTCCTAGGATAAAAGATATTCCCTCTAGAAGTTTTAATTGAAATACTCATTTTCCAAAACCTATAGCTCCACGTGATATATTTACTCACAATTCACATCGTAACTCAGATTCTTGGTTTGCTAGAATGTTCTCCTCATCAACATCTCTTTATTGATTACTTGTTTGTGTCATTTCGACCTATGGAATGAAACTTATGCATTGTATAATGCTACAGCTTATTAGGCGCTTATTTTGCCTATTTAGAACAATTATAGCTTTCTCTTAGATTTTTCCAGAATTTTAGGCTTCAATTCAAAAATTTGGGTGGATACTTACAATTTTACTAAAGTTAACTTTATAATGACTGGTTATATGTGAAATTATGATCTGGGCTAAAAATTATGACCCTCTAAATTTCAAATGGTTTTCTCAAATTTTTTTTTTTTTGTAAGTCAGTAGAGAATCCTTATATTACGAAATAAACACAAAGTACAAATAAGGTAGCTGGTTGGCCAAATTGGAAACCAAACCAGCTGCAGTAAAATATTGTCTTCACATATTTAACCAGGCATGCCATAAGGTTTTTCTATCTTTGGTATCCCTTATATAGTTCAACAAAATTCCCTACCTTACTACTGCAAATTATCGGTTTGTCTATCTTACTGACTACACATTTTGGATCTACAGACTCAAATTTAATAAAATAACTACCATACTGCCCATGAAACCATACAACAAACCTAAACAAAAGAGTGGCCAATGCCATAATAATTTAACAAGAGTTGCTTCTGTCGTTGTCCCTAGACATTTCTTAGCTGCATGGGTTGCTCCCTCACTTGGAGTTGTTGTTGATGCTTCCCCCACACTTGGAGTATTATATTGATGGCCACCTATAGCTCTAACCTCCCGAATCTGGTATTTTCTTAGATGGGATGGATCCCCTTGTTCTTCCCCCAATGCGATGTCCAAATTATGGATGTACTTTACGTATATTGAGAACATCTTATTCATAGACCCAATCTTGTCATTCTGCAGACATTCTATTCTCCCCACATCCTTGAGAGCCTCCTTAATATCTCCCAGTTTCTGGTCTATTGCCTTCAACTGAATTTGTGTCTCAGTCTATCTCCTAGTTAACTCCTCTGCTGCCTCTGCTTATAGCTTCCAAACTTGAGTTTTTTTGTGCCAAGACATCTCCAAGGTCTTATGGTACACCATCATCCGAGTTCTGTTATTCTCTATGTTGATTACCCAATCTACTTCCATATCAATTTGGTCATATGGGACAACCCTGCGCTGTCTTATAACATCATTCTCCCAAGTTTTCATTATCTCCTTCCCTTTCTTTGGGGCATTCATTTGATAATTAATTGCAACCAACCTCGCTGCATCCTCCATTCGACTCCTTTTACTGGATTTAAAACCATGAGCATTGCACGAGGTCTACCTATCAGCCTACCTCCAACATTGTGACCCTTGGCTATTACACTCCTCGAAACTTTAATTTCTTGTGCTAAAATTGCTAACTCACCCTCACTGTTACACCATTTTCCAACTCTTAGCCTTATTGCTACAATTCCTGCTCCCTGTGTTGACTCATAATTTAATGGAAACAACTAAGACATGACCAACCTCATCCATTTTTGATTGTATTCCTTCTCTAATTTTGGTAACTTCATCATGCCAGCGGTGTTGCAGTACACACATACGATCTTGTGGTAATCATCCCTCTCATTCATGCATTTTATCAGTCTATGCAAAGTCATAATCACCATTTCCCTGCTCCTATACGCCACCCCTCGGCCTGTCATACTTCTCCACTCCTTTCACAACCTTCTCCAATTAATTAGGTGATTCGAAGGATGATCCATTAAAGAGGAAATCCCCTCTCTCCCATCATCAACCATCACTCCTTCCCTATGTAGTGAATGCACACCCATTTTAGTTTCCCAACTACTTGCTAATTTTCTTTCTGTAATGAGGGTTATTCATTTGTATTTGTTGATCAATGGTTGTCATTAATGTCAACCCAAGCAGCACCAGGGGCTACCCAAATTTTGCATGAGAATTTTGACTTAACAATTCATCCTATTATGATTCAAGGATCTTCTAGATGGATTCTACTTGTCGAGATGTTTCCATTGATATATGGCACGCCACGTAGTTCTTCATGATTCGAGAGTTATTTATGTTTGAAGTTAGTAACCCAATTTAGTGGACTAAAACCCCATGGGGTTATGGTATGGAACTCATCATTTGTTGTGGTAATTGAATAGTCAATAATTAATAATTTTTTATGCTCCTAAAATCCCCCCCAACTTTCACTTGTTGAGGAGCCTCTCAACTCAAGACATTTCTATAAATAGTGACCCTCATATCCTCTTCTAACAAGCACTTTTCAATGAACTATCTTGTGAGAAGATCTTTGTAATTTTTTGGCCCTTATGAGCTTCTAATGTAGGATCTATTGTAGAGATTTTAAGGTTTTGTTTAGTTTTGGTTAGGGCCCAAAATTATGATCAAGTTTGAAGGTCTATTTTGAATCAAGTTTAGAGCCTTGGATTCTAGGATTTCATTGCTTCAAATAGGTCATTGTGGAATTTTCGCTATAACTTTTTTTCTACGAAGCTTCAAAAGCTGAAATATTGAGACGAAATATTGATGAACCTCATGACCAAATTTCATATCTTTCTTTGCTATATTTTCGGAGATATGATGTGAGGAAATTAGGGTTTTTGTAGGCTCTTGAGTTCCATGTCAAATAGTTGAACTTAGGAAAATCGTCATAAATTTCTCTCTGAGCATTGGATTCAAATTTCATAAATAGTGGTAGAAATATGACTAATTGTAGTTTTTTGGATATCCTTTTCAGGGCCAAATTTTGAAACAATGACACGTGGCACTTCATACAAGTTCGCTCTATGAAACCAGTCTATAATCAAGTCATTGTGGGAGATTAGGCATAACTCTTTCTTGAAGAATCCAATATCGATCAGACATGTGGGGTTGGAAAGAGGACTTGGAGGGATACCATAGGACAAAATTTCAGACCTTGGAGATAAAAAAATTACATAGATACGAAATATTCATTATCAAGCTCCCAGATGGAAAGAAAAAGTATGCATTCAAGGATCACTACAGTAAGGACCACACATCAACAATCAAGGGTAAGTATGCTACAACAAGGTATATATGATTAGTGTTTGCATTTGAATTTTGTGTATCATCTATGGCATATGTTTTTTTAGGACAAATTCAGTATATTGTTTTGTATTTGTTTCGGTCTGGCTTGTTAGTGCATGTACAGGAAGGATGACACTTTAGAACAACTCAGACACATACTAGAAGGACATTTAATGCCTAAGCACCATTACTTGAAGCAAGCAGAACATTACCTCAGTAGCTGCAAGTGATCCAAGAAGCAATGTTGAGTAAAGTGTCAAGTTTTGTCAAAAAGCTAGTGATGTAAAAGAGTCATCATTGAAAGAGTCATTATTGTAAAATAGTCAATATGCCTAGAGTCGAAGAGGCATTGTTGCGAGGTATGGAAGTCACTGTTGGGATGATGTCATGGATGGGTTGCATGTCATAGTGTGATTGGGTGTTTAGTTAAGTACAATAAAATCATTGTAAATCATATTGTATCATGGATCATTGTCCCTGGTACGAGAGTCCACACTCTTGTCTCACTTCTGATCATTATAGGGTGGTAGGTTGTTCTAGGGCGTTGGGGCATCCATTCAGTTGAATACTAAAGAAACTAGGGTGTTGGGACATTCTTCTAGTGGGAGCTGGAGAAGAATGTTATTCTACAATTCTAGGAAGTTGTAACTTTCATTTCAGTTGTGGCTGAAGATTAAAAAATTTATTAGAAAAGCGTCCAGTGGTTTTTGACCCAGAGGGGGTTTTCCACCTCAAATTCTTGTGCCTATTGTGTTCTTTTGTTTACTGTTGTTATTAGATAAACATTAATAATAATTGAATATTAACTAATGCTCTAAAAATATTTAAAAGTTTTAATTGCTAAGGAATAATGATTCACCCCCCCCTCTCATTATTTCCAACAACATTGCTAGGTGGGTCGTTGTCCTGATTTGCGCCCACCCTTTCTCTGTCAATGACCTTCTTGACATGGAGTAATATATTTGTGCCAACCTTCAACATTCCTCCTTTAATTGAAACTCAAACATTTCCTCCCATGCCACGTCAATTAGCGATTGGATGCTCTTGACCCCTACATTTGCCACCCTGTCCACCAACACATTTGCTGAGCGATGTACTAAGGTGAACTCCACAATTTTCAATACCTATAGATTTTTCTAAATGCATTGGATTAACTGGGCCAAGCGCCATTTCTTCATTACTTTTATCAATTGTGCACCACATTGCATTTGTCGTGCTACTTGGATGGCTAACATAGAGTCCCCTTCAACTATCACATTCATCGTTCTTATGTGGATCATCATTTCTAGCCCATGCTCTAGGGCTTAGAGTTCTTATGCATTGTTTGAGGCCTGTCTGATGTTTATGAAGTATAATATGCATATTTTACCTATCCAGCCCCGAATGACTCCTCCAGCCCTTGCCTTTTCCAAATTCCTTTTTGATGCCCCATCAAAATTCAGTTTCATGAAATTGTCACGGGGAGCCAGCCACACCGCAAAGACAAGATGAATATGGCGTTCACTAGGTCGTTGGCCTAGACCACTCAGGTATTCCATGTCAAAAAAATTCTCGGATTCTCACTTCTTGGGGGGATGGATGTTCCTCTAAGGATGCTAATAACTCTATCCCTAAGATGACGTCTTATTTCCTCTACCAGGTTTACGATAGGAAGCTTCTTATCATGGAATATACGTCGATTGCGCTCCTTCCATATTGCCCAAAGGATGAACTCTAAAATTAAATTTTAGGTCATATTCACCACCTCATTTTTGGTGAATTGCATCACCATTTCTTTATGTTGATTATATGCTCTCCCTGTTTCTATCCATTTGTTGAAATATGAAGGTAAATTGTCCTAGAGGTTCGCCATATAATTGTAGGTGTTAATTAGGTGATTAAGGTTTTCCTTTGCTTTTTTGCAGAGACAACACCAAGAGGCACTTGTATATCCTCTCTTTGTAATTTTATTTTAGGCCAGTGTGGAGCCCCCCATATTTTCCTCCATGATGGATCATTGAAATCAATATGTCCATATTGAGATACACTTTAGCTTCCTTCAGGCTGAACTCCCCTCCTTATTTCCCCCCCCACCTAATTTGGTCATGGATGTTATTAAACAGTTTATTGTTGTCTCGCTCAGCTCCTGCATTAAATTTTATGTGGCTAAGTCATTCGGGCCTAGCTGTTGAAAGATGTTAAATTCTATTGTCATTTTTTATTCTCCAGTCCCTGTCCCTAGAATTGGTGGACTTCTCTATACCCGTGGTTGTCTGTGTTTCATTGGAAGGGATTCCATTCCTATTTTCTGAACATTCGTTGTTGCTGCCAAGCATCGTTCCAGAACAGGGATTCGTTTCCATTTCTTATTTCGTAGAAACAATGTTGTTGTATGATGCCTATGTTATTCCATGCCAGATTCCAAATTGTTGACCCCTGGATTGAACTCGAGATCCTAACTAGGTATTTTTATTGGGAGTTAGGAGCATATTTTGATTTCCATAAATTCTCCCATGGTGTCGATCCCCCTTTTAACCATCTACACCACAATTTGGTCCAATTTCTATGTTGGTTATTTATAGATCTTGAAGACCAAGGCCTCCTGCATCCTTTAGTTTACATATATTATTCCAAGCCACTAATACCCATTTATGTTTTTCCCTTTGCCTCTCACCACTAGAAGTTCCTTTCAATTTCCCTGATCTTTTGGAGCACTCCCATAAGAGCAGGAAGGATAGATAACATGCAACCTGGGAGAGCCTGGAGCACTGGATTTGTTAGGACCAACTGACTAGCCAAGTTCAAGGCTCTTACCATCCATCATTTAACCTTGTCCTCAGGGTTTGAGATAAATTTCTCCCAATTAGATTTCTTCTAGGCTTGTACCATTAGAGGGACCCCTAGGTACTTTGATGGGAGGGATTTTCTTTGGAACCTTAAGATAGCCGTTAAATTCCTCTAGATAACAATACTAATGTTAAAGAAAAAAATCATGGAATTAGACTGATTGATCTCCATACCTGAAGCAAAAGTAAAGGTATCTAGGATGAATTTGAATGAATGAGCCTCCTTGACCGTGGGAATACCATGCAACATGGTTTAATCGACGAATTGTTGATGTGTTGTTGCCTAACCTTCCTCATGCAGCGTGAGGCCCTTTATATCTCCTCCACTATTTTTTGCAGTGATCACCCTCCCCAGGCGTTCCATAATTATGATAAATAGAAAGGGAGACATGGGTTCCCCTTGCCGCATTCCTCTAGATTCAAAGAAAGGTTTTTCCGGGGCTCCATTAACCAATATTGAAAAACTGGGGGATGAGACGAGGGCCATGATCTAAGTGATCCATCACTGATCAAAACCAAACACCCCTAATATCACTTTAATATAATCGCAACTAATCTTATCATATGCCTTTGATAAATCTAGTTGAATATGCATACCTGCCTTTTTCTCGATATTGAACAAGTGACCTATCTCATGCACAAGAATTACATTATCCAAAATCTATCTCCCCTCAACAAAACTAGATTGTTTTGCTGAGATCAAACATGGAAGAATTGTTTTAATTCTATTTTCTGCTACTTTGGACATGATCTTGTATAGAACATTACATAGGGCTATTGGCCTAAATTTCTTGGGAGTATTGGCCCTATCTTCCTTCAGAAGGAGGGAAATAAAAGTCAAATTTAAGGCTTTTAGAATAGTTGGCGAATCTTGTGAATATGCTACTACCTCATGGATATCTTGTTTAACTACATCAAAGCACGATTTAAATAAATCAATAGTAAAGCCATCTAGCCTAAGGGATTTCCTATTTGGCATTTCATTCATGACCATGGCCACTTCTTCCATGGAGACTAGCTTATTCAAATTCTTATTGTGTTCCTCCATGATCAAATTAGGGATATGCCTAACAATTCTTAGGATATTCTATCATCTATCCACTTGAGGCTCCTCTATTATATTTTGGAAATGATGAACCAAGAATTTTTCAATGTCCTAATGCGCTTCATAGGTGTTCCCCCTCTCATCCTTAATTCGAGAATCCAATTGGAATTTCTATGTTCAATTGTTGAGCGGTGAAAGAACTTCATGTTCTTCTCACCCTCCCCAAGCCATAACAATCAGGACTTTTGTCTCCATAGAATTTCCCCTTGTCTGCAACTTTCCTCCCACTGTTTTAGTAGTTCCATCTCCTCTTTTCCTCTTTCATCTGAGTAGCCTTCTATGATCAATTTTTGTTGTAATGTTTCCATCTTATGTTCCAATTCCTTTTTTGCTCTGAAGATGTTATCAAATTCTAGTTTTTCCACTGTTATAATTTAAATTTGATATATTTTAAATTGCCTGTAAGATGTACATCTTAGAGCCCCTAACTAAGATCTTTTCACCCCACCATATTTTAATATTCTCCATAAAGGTAGGGTGATCCAACCAAAAGGCCTAAAATATAAAAGGTCTATTTTTGGGGGTACCTAACATCGCGATCATTAATACCAACTGGCTTGTGATTTGATCCTCCATAGGGAAGGATAATTTCTTATTCATCTATCTCTTGCATCAACGTATCCTCTGAAATTAAAAACCTATCAAGCTTAGACGCAACTTGATGCTTCCTCCCGCATTTATTACTCCATGTATAACAACCATTAACAGTTTCCATGTCAATAATATTGACATCCTCAATGAATTTCGTAAAGGCTTCAACATCTCTATTTATACGTCTTTGCCCCCCCTTTTTCTCCAATAGAGTGGTTATCATATTGAAGTATTCCCCTAGCACCCAAGGGAGGTACCCTTTCCTAGTTCTTATCTCTCTTAAATCTTAAAGGAGTTTTATCTTCTCCTCTATTATTTGAGGACCATACACATTCGTAAAAACTAGTGATCATGGAGTCCCTATAACTTGCATTTCCAATGATAAATAAGACCTTGTCACTTCCACATAAAGTAAGATCAAGTATTGGGGGTTCCACCCAATCTCTAGTACCCCCGCAGAACCATGCGCTCGACCTCCATTACCTGAAACCTCCTCCCTAGTTTCCTACTTAATTCCTTGACTTTATCTGTTGAGCACTTTGTTTCTTGTAGAAAGATAAGATATGGTTGTTCCATTTTTTTTAACGAAATATTTGTTTCCTAAGGCTACCTATGACTCCTATATTCCATGTTAAAACTTTCATGATTTAACTACGATGAAGGGGTTGCAATCTTAATGCTCTCATCTTACTTGAATTAATTAACATGGCTTCTAGATCCTAGAGAGCAACACTATTATACTTCCTTCCTATTTTCCGATAGTTGTGCCATGACACCAAAACCATTTGAGATCCCGATGCCTTCACTCCCATATCGACTATATCTAGATGTGATCTTTTCTGACCTCTTATTTTTGTTTATTCTCTCATAAGGTATAGGTATTAGATCCTATCCATTTGATAAGTTGGGATGGACTCCAATCCCTGTTTTCTCGCTTGTTCCACCATATTCTAGAGGTAAGTTCCTTCCCTCTCTACTATTTCCTACAAATCTGGGTTCTCTGTTCCTACCTCGATTGGATTCATATATACATCTCCCTCAAAATACTTTGATAGATCTGGGATGGTCCCCTACTTCCCAATATCTTCTGTCAGCTACAACATTTCTTCCTCTTTTCCTTCTTCTTGCTCCTCATTTTTTTCTTCTTCTACCCCAATAGTCTCTGGGTTCTCTTCTGATAAGGTTTCAAAGTTATTTCTTTGTTTTTTTCTCCCTCCTTGGTTTCTCTGTTGTTGTCTTCGATTTTCCCTTTCCCTTGGGTTAGGTCTGAAAAACCCATCTGTATCCTTTCGTTTTGATTCTTTTCCTTGATCTTTTGTTTTGCTCAAAGGGAATTACCATATCAGGTTGCCATGTTCATGATATCTTCTGCACCTGAACAAAATCTACTCATATTTCATAGATTGTAACTATATTTCATCCTTGAACTCTAGTTTGACTGCTTCAGGTAGGGCTCCAGATACATCCATTTCCACACATATTTTTGTGTAAAATGTATATCATCTTTGTAGAATCACCTCTATATTTTAATAAAATTCCCCAGTGTGTCTCCTATTAGTTTTACTGTTCAAGGTAGATAATAATCCAGAGGTAGGGAGTACAACCTTACCCAAATTGGGACTTTGGTAAAGGTCCCCTTCTCTGGGGTAAAATTCTCCATCCATGGTTGCATGTATAAGCTGAATGATGAAAAGAAGTAGAGACCAACATCAATAATATGGTCTCTATCCTCTATATTGGAAAACACCACCATAAAAAATCCTTTGGACCCTAGATGAAACTCTATCTCCCTCTTGGTTTCCATTGATGTTTAATCCAATCACACAAGGTTTTTTCTATGGGACAAATTCCCATAAACTTTCATATGACATCATATGATCTCATGTGATCCCTAAAGGCCTATGTCTCGGGATCAATGATTAGTGTCATTGAGATTACTGCTATTTTGGGCTTACACGACCCTGCAGATCCTTTTGACTTTTGATGCTGCAATTGTTCTGCTTGATTCCCTGGCATACCTTTGTCATCATCTATTTTTTGACTGATCCCACCTACTCCTACCATACCTTGGGCATCCCTGATTCCCCTTTTACTGGGACCCTGAATTCTACCTTGAACCCATTCCCCTTATCTATTACCACATTACGATAGGAGGGAGCCCCGCTCCCTCTTTCTCTGAACACCATCTTCACCAAACCCTAGGTGTACCTTCAAATCGTTTTCTCAATTTCATCCATGTCCAAAATTCCATTTTCTTTCTGCTCTTGATCAGACCTATAACTTCCTTTCTTCTAGTCGATAGCTAATTGTTCATGGCATATGGACCCCTTCCATCTTTGCTAGTAAGTCCTTCTCATATTTCCCCTAGTTCCAATTGGAGGTGAATTGGTTTACTGGCCTCCCTTTTTCCTCCAAATGGCTAGTAATATGTGTGTGTGTGTGTGTGTATAAACATATTGAAAATGCACAGGGAACCCCACCACTGATGGGCTAATGGTTCCATCCAAGCCCCCATACGACCACCATGTGACACACATATATGAATTAAATTAAATATTACGGGCCCTATACTCCCCTATATGACTGCACATTATACCATATACATAATCCATATTTAAATTAATGCAAGCCCTCCCATGGGACCCTCCACATTTAAATCCACGCTTGCATGGACCCAAAACACCCACATTATAACATTCGCAAATGATGGGCCTCTAAATCAGACATAAATTAAGGCCCATGCCTTTGAATTAAACATCAATTAAAGCCCATCTCACTATCCTTCAACACATTAAACCTCTCTTTTTAAATTAGATAATCTATTTTTAACTTTAATATATTCATTAGGAATGTTTATGAATAATTTCATATTTGTGCCTAATATTATTTATTTTTGTGGAATATTATGAGAATATTAGGTAGATTATGAAGATTTGGAGGAGATAATTTAGGGAATTTATCCCTACTATAGGAGGATCAATATTAAATAATAAATCAACAAGATATTATGAAATTATGGCACAGATTGTGGAACTCCAATGATTGAGAAAATCTAGGAATGTGTTCCTTGACATTTAATGCAGATTCCTAGTATTGGGAACCATATCCACTAATCAAGGGATTTTGGTGAGGAAAGCTTCCTCCTTTCATAGGGAGTGATTCCTAATCATTTTGTATAAGTACCAAGTCGAATTTGCCTCTAGGGAGGAATTTTGATTAGTCTTCTTGTGGAGAGAACTCGTATTTTTGCAGCTCCATTGTATTTTCTTACAGGGATGTAATTGTATTGATGAAAATAATGAAGATTGGTGTCATGTTAAACTTTTAAATCTTGTTCCCCTCCATAGGTCTCTGAGTTTCCTTGGGCTTGGCCATTGTAGGAGCTTGGAATCCCTTTTGTATCATTTTTTATTATTATTTTCACTTCTTATTCACATGCATCTCTTGTTCGTGTTTCTTTTTATTTTTTCATTTAGAATTAATGATTTCTTGTTGTAGGACTGGGTTAAATGGTTGATGTAAGTTCTTTTGTAGTATCAAAAGCATAATTTGATCCTTGGAAAATATTTGGAAGGTCATAGTAATAATTGGTCTACTTGGATTAGTTTTGTTATTCCCAAATCTAGATTTCTGGAGCTCATTTATAACAAATAATAGTAAATTTCTACTATTTTTTAGAGCATGCTAACGAGCTTCAATCAAATTGATTCCACTTGCATTATATCACAAAAATTTCTATTTAATAAAAAAATTTACCCCATTGCATTTTCACTTGATTAGGTTAGGCATTTGATAGATTTACTAGCTCACTAGTTCTCGAATTTCTGGATTTTAGACTAGTAATTTTCTGTTATTTAATAAATCTTTCGCATGTATAGATGAATTTGTAGATAGATACAGATAATAATGTGCGTCGTTTCAGGAGATTCTACATTTTAGGGAGACCTCCTCTCATTCTCCTCATCCAAGCCTCATCCACCCATGTTGCCAAAATCCACTAAAATCTCAATCTGAATTCTTGTTTATAAGCAAAAATTACCATTTCCATTGAGCAAATATACCCATCTTGAAGCCCTTTCTTGAGTTATGGGTAGTATCCACGACCTCCATGCCTTATTCTTCCATTATCCACCTTTACCAAGCCCCATTCCACCTTCTAGACCACTTCATAAGCTTTCGGCCTGCTTTTTGTAATAAAACAGGGGATCCTGTAGACATGTTATAGGAACTAGTACATCCTGTAGACATTCTATAGGAAATCATGTAGCAGCCTGTTTTGAGCCTGAATTGAGAAAAATCATCATTGAAGCTGGGATTAGGCCTCTACTTGACCTCCAAGCCATAAAAACCACTGTACCCCTCTTCCTCCACACTTGTCTCCCCTGCCAAAGAACAAGGAAATATTAGCATTAGCATTTATAAAATGAAAAGATAAAGAAAAATAGTTCTTTTTGTTTCTTAATTAGCACATGCATGCAACAGCTAATACACCCTAGATCAGATCCATTCTCACTTAGTTTAAATCATCACATGTGATAAATAGGGTTAAGTTAGGTTTTTTTTACATTCAGTTCATGATCTTTATGCAATTAGAATATGTTTATTTCCTTGTACTTTTTTTTTTTGCAATAGGTTAGGGTTTCCATTTCGAGCAATTCATTTTCTGCAATTAGTTTAGGATTTGATTTAAGTACATGCACTCCATTACATCATGAAAATAAAGGAAGGACACATTGTATATTGCACATATAGTGCCGATACCTCTT
The DNA here is from genome assembly GCA_000404065.3 of Pinus taeda. Classification (NCBI taxonomy): domain Eukaryota; kingdom Viridiplantae; phylum Streptophyta; class Pinopsida; order Pinales; family Pinaceae; genus Pinus; species Pinus taeda. Next base: position 25,454 of record APFE031450134.1, on the reverse strand, counting down.
AAGTTTGTACGAACCTCGGGTTGATAATTAAACTTGGTAGCCTTGGGAGTTGCAACATTCTTGTTGAAATACCGAGGCTCATCAACAAACATTATAAAAAATGTTATATATTACACATAATATGTGGGCCTACCACCCATGACAAAAAAATGATGTTTAAATTAAATGAAGGGCCCTATAGTCCTTATCAATCCAATGGTGGTGGGCACCAATGAACTGATGGGTGAGATCCAAATTCTGATCCCCCTCTCCCTACCGATGTCATGAGGGAGGGGGGTTGCACAATAAATGTTACATCTTGGGGTTCCACCCCTTATATCTAACAAAATTTATGTTGTGGAATAAATCGATGATCCAATACAATTGTGAACCCCCCGCTAACGTCACAAAGGGGTTGCACATTCTTGGTGTTGACCTCCCTCAACATGGTTCTAATCTTGGTGCTGATGAACTGATCCACATGCTGACTAGGTTACTTCATAGCTTGGAGTCCTATCCCCATGATGGTTGAACATCTACCCTCACATATTGACCCATGAAGATTCCCACAACCCCTTATCGTGTCCTAGCACCAATGATCCTGGCCCTTTTTGGTCCATTCCTTGATACGGGGCTCACCAAGCACCATGCTAGAGCCATGATGGTAGCTACGATTTGTAGGAGGAAGAAATTACTCTCACATTGGGTAGAGCTTGAGTTTATTCCATGTAGATACACTATTCTTACTGAAAAACTATAACTCCTATCCAAATAAATACACCCAGGCATGCTTGGATCCATAATCTATGTTAAAACAATTTGTGCCCATAGAGGGCTTGATCCACGGCCTTTGTGGTCATGGTGAAGGCTGAAACCATGTCCAAACAACCATCGACATAAAAATGAGTAAACCCTTCATTGAGAAATTGGATGACATGCCCATGAACCAAGGGGAACTCACACAGAATTATTTGTGTATATATTATATGATTCCAAGTCGAGTCAACTCACCCCACTTATACCAATTCATCGAACTTTTTTTAAAATATTCCAATATCATATGAAACAAAACATCACATGTGAGCCTTCAATCCTCTTATATATACATATTACATACATTATTTAATGTCAGCCTCACCTTATGCATTCGGTGGGGTTTATGTCATGTAACTTGGAACACTGAAATTTAACCACTCTAGTAATATTTCCATCATGGATTTCTCATCCTCAATGATACCCCCGCTTCTGAAAAAACTATACGTGCACCATGTAAGCCCTATATTTGGCCTTCAGGGGGAATGAGAATAAGTGCTGCCGTGTGATATAAAATGGATCAACTTATTTTTCATGGTCATTTAGACCATCCTAACAACAATCCACATGGTAATCGAAGAGATGTATAATAAGCTCTGAGTTGGTAACATGATCGACAACATCCTTTCTACCCCTCAAGACAATTACACCAAGGATTCAACGTCCCCATTTCTCTCCATGATTTGATTAGTGATAGATTCTTACAATTAGAAATTCTAAGATATTGGCCATGCAATCATATTTGGCCTATGTGGTAGTTGAACCATGTTTCCAAATTTTCCTGTTTCCATGCATAGTGCCTAATCCTATATACCACATTATGTCTATGGCCCACCTTGTAGTGCCTCATTACTCCACATATAATGTTTGTTATGAAGAATAGATGCACATACTTACAACTTTGGATACCACTTTCGACTTGTGTACACTAAACATAAAGTATGCATACTACATGCATTATTATCTCCAAGATATTATTTATATGCCTCGTAACTCTATTTCATGCTTCGATATTAACATAGATATGTATATGCCTTTGAATAGGGGTATTACAACATGAAATATTAAAAACCTTTGATGTAAACGTTATATGTTAAATATTTAACCATCTTAAACCTCCTTAGAACCATACTCCCCGAGGCTATAATTAGTCAACTTCATCTAATTGATCCTGTAATTACACTAAATTAACCATCACCAAGCCTTTTGCACACCTATAATCTAATTCTAAGGTGAAATCAACCCATTCTCGTCATTGGGGCTTTTGTCAAACTATTGAGAAAAAACCTATAGTCCTTCAATCTTGCCCCAAATTTATCCCAACCAAGACCAAAAACCATCAAATTCTGACCCACCATTCTATTTAACACTTCTAGATCTCCATATGTGGCATAGTCGCTCAAGTTAATAAATATTTTTGTTAATTCCACCTTTGACACCTTTGTCAAACACATGGTGGAAAACCTGTAAACCTGTAATTTTTAACCCAATTCAAACCCATTGTTGTAATTGGGTTGTGATACTATAACACCCTCCTCCAACACTTACCCAAATTCACCAGTCCACTAGGGTAAATATGTGACAAATATTTACTATGATATGAATCAACCTCCTAGGTAAATTTAAGGAAGTGGAATTGTCCAACCAAAACTTTACTGCCCTTCCTGAGGAGCTACAGGACCCCCAGAAGATAAACAACCACTCCAGGTGCCATGACCCTAAGTTAACTTTCTTTTTCATTGACTTAGGCTACCAGTTGCATGTATAACAAGGAAAGGCACTGACTACAAGCCTTTAGTCGCATGGATAACCCTACCTCCTAGCATATGCAGTCTAATTTACCTAGTTCTGTGCATTCGACCTCGAGATCTGAGCCACTTTTTTCATAGCTAGGATCTAGACCTCTCCCTAGAACTTGATAGAACTTTTGAGAATGATGAATGACACAAGGAAAACTCCATTAATTCAAAAATTTTGTAAGAACTTCACCTAACAAGACCTACCCAAAACATACATGTCATCAAATGCATAGTGAACATGAGATCTATAGGTCATAATTACATATCTGGACATAGGGGTATCATACTTATCTAAAAACCATAAATAAGGTATAATCCCTTCTCACAATAGATGCAATAACATATATTAGGTTATGCATTCATTAACCATTCATTTACTAATCAAAACATGTTGAGAACCATAACTCGATTATTTTATAAAACCATGCTTATATCTAGCATATGACTAGAATAATAACAATGATATAACAACCATAAAAGCTACATAATAATGAGTATAAAGACTCATGAAATACAAGAGGAAAAGAGATCGTATTAACATATGCAAAAGCCAACCAAGTCAGATCATTCCACATACCAACTGACTATAGATTGTGATGAATCAAATCTTTCTTTCAGTCAATCACCCTCATTCCATATTCCAAGCATGAATGCGGGACTCACAAAAAAAAAACTGGGGCTTCCTTAGGCTTTACCGCATATCCCACCATTACCAGTTAAGGGATTTATATGACGTAAGTAAGATCCTATCCAACCAGGGTTTACCTCAATCCCACCATTATCGTTTCGGGGATTCCTAGGCTCAAACAAATAAACATACACTACCAAGATTTATGACAATCCTGCCAAAACTAGCAAGGGATCACTAAGCCCTAAACAAGTATGTATGCTTCCAAATTTCTTCACTAATACCTTGAGGAATTTTTTTGTCTCCACCCTCAGGATTTATTGTGTAGCCCACTATTACCAGTCAAGGAATTCCTAGGCCCTTGGGAATTTTCGGGAGACCACCTTAGCCGGTTCCAAAACCATCTGGCAATCCAAAGCTCGACCAAATGAAAGAACCCCATCACACCATGGCTATCCAAAAATGGCACAACAAATATGAAACCATTATCACACCTAGAAAAACCCACACTAATGACATCAAGAGAATCAATTATACATATGCATGTACCATGCATGCTAAAACTAGCAAGGAAATCATACAGGCAACTTGATATCTGCAAGTAATCTCGTTGTAATTGCTTGATCCAACTCTTCCTTGCTTGATCCTTGCTTCCCTTTGATTTCTCCTCCTTCCTTTGCCTTCCTTTCTCAAATTATAAAGTGCTTAAAGAATTCTCTAAGTGTGCAATAGTATGAGAGATCAATTAGAGAGAGCTCTAAGGTAAAATTGACAAAAGGTTGTGAACTGATCCTCATAATACTTTTTATCATTGAGGCCTCTATTTTCTTCAATTTCCTTTATTTTTTCCTTCATTTTCCTCCCCACATGCAACTTGTGACCTTTCACTTTCCATTTCTCCTATTTTCCATTATTTTCATAAATAAAATATCAATGAATGACTCTTTTCCTTTTCAATGCCTTTGCTAATTTCCTTAGCCAAAATAAACCAAATGAACACCCACTAGGATGTTTTTCCAAAACATTTAGCTTGGAATGCATGTCCCATGACCTTGGTATTATTTTTCCTTTATTAACTTTATTACATGGATTTTTTTAACCAAGACTGTTATAGATACCACCTTGTAATGTCCTAGTCCCATGGTCAAGAAACACAATGTAAACTATATCGACTCATTCCACCAATTATTTCACCCATAATCCAGTGGAAACAAATAAACTTGAGTTATCATTATTTAATGTTGGCTCATAACCAAATCCCACTGCAATTATGATGGAATTATTTCAATTATTTTACCATAAGGGTGTTAGATCTAACCTTGAATTCATTAACCACATGCAATTTTAAATCGTTATGTAGTTAAAATACACATCGAAATTATTACACTTATATACATAGAACAAACCTTGAATAGGGTTTATAACCAAAATAACAGATACTCAACATCATTAAGAAGCCAAAACCCATAATTAGGGTTTCATTATCATAGATATAAATTCTTCATGGATCATAAATGAAACAAAAATATCAATTGAACAAAACACATGTAAAAAAACCATATACAAGAATTCATATACTTATATGGTAAATATTCGACTAGTTGTAGGCTCTCCATGTTCCTCGTAGCCATTGACTGTGTGGCTCATAATATTAGCCACAGGTCATCCCCGAGCTAATGCAACAAATTCAAGCAATATTTGTACAAAAAACAAAAAAACCCTAGCTATGACACCAACCCTAGTAGCCTCAGTCTCCAACCACAGGCTCATGTCCCTAGATCATTCCCCAAGTGGTGTGACTTGAATCCTTGGGTATTGCACACCTTCCAGGGTGAGTTACCATTGGCTGGGACAACCTATGCATGTAAATCCAAAATCTCTTCTGCTTTCTAGTGTCCTAGTGCAAACAACCGAACCAAAATAAACCCCTCAGTCAGTGCCATAGCCTAAATGAAGACTCTTCGACTATCTCTGAACCGAGTTCCCCACCAGAATTTCATGACACCAAGCCATAATCAGGGCCAACTAACCCTCGAAGCCACCAAGCTCCTAGAGCCACCAAGGCTCACATAAATAGAATGTATCCATTTCAGTATGATTAACTAAATAGCCACACCATCCACTAGTTCCAGAGTCTAACCCAAGACTCATTAGCTCCTTAGTATCCCATAATGAATAATCACTGAATGATCCCTTGAATCCATTCCTTGTAAATAAATTTGTGAATGCATAATAATCCACTAAATGCCCCTTGAATAATAATCGTATACATCTACAACTCCTTTATAAATGCATGGCCTTCACTCACCATGTGGCACTTCCTGAAGCTACGTGGGTCCCAGGGTGCACTTATCTTTGAAACCCAACTATTGTCTTTTTTCCTTTGGAGTTGTACCCCCATAATATTTTTGTGGAGTGGGCTCCACAACTAGATTTTTATTTATAATAAATTTAATTACACCTTAGTTACAAATTTAGGCTCTCCGACCTCACAACCTCTAATGGCATATTAATCTGAGCACACTAGCCCCAAAGTATATTTAATATCTTTACACGGGCACATAGGCCACGTAATATCATTCCAGCTCACCAACCTATTGGTCAAATGCATCCAACTCACTAGTTAAATTATCAATGCATATTTATTTACATCATAAATGACGTGGGTGTTACATTTCGGTAAATGTGGGATCAAAACAATGTATTATGGGACCTTTAATTCTCACAACTTCTCATCACACAATGTACGAATGAATGTAATCATATGGATTTGACAAAAATGTTTAGTATTTTTAGTTCAGCAAAGGAATCAAGGCCTCGTGTTTTGGTAAGTATGGCTGAAGGTAATTATATTAAGACAAATTATGCGTTTAATACATGACCAATTTATAAGGAATGCATAGGATAATTGTTGTCACCATACAAGTAACTACTAATCTGCTACATACCAATGTCACCACCTTATCCAATCACTTGTTGGCCACATATGCGTGATCATCCCCACTTGCATGCATGATTCAAACAGAGTCAAATCAACGTGACCTTCACTTAGATCACCTTAATAAAAACATACCAATTCATTTCATTGTTCACCACCCTTCTTCGTTTAATCCCACACAATAGCAAAAAGTTGAGGTCAAGTCATTCTCCCCCCAAAAACAATCAACATGACAAAGACCCCAATGCTAAGGTTTGAACCCAACAAGATCAAATTTTTGAATGGTTACTCATAGGGGTGTAAGTATTTCGAGGAGGCCGGATGGTTGAATTTTTGCGATAAGTTCTAGGGATATAAACTTAAAGTAACTAGATCTTTCACCTATAATTTCAATGGAGTGGTGGCTTGGTTCGACCAGTTGGAATTGACAATCTTAGAGGAGTCTGTCACCCAAAGTACTAACCTCCCACAAATCAGTGAGTGCTGGTTTAAAAATCCAGTGAAGGAAGTTGATTACAACCAATGTTTGGTCCTACAGAGACATAACTCGAACTAGAGCAAAGGGATTTTATGTTTGTGGGTTAAAGAGGAATGAAATAAGGCCTTGTACATGGTTCAACAATATATTACTTGTGAAGGGAGGTATATCGTGACCTTTAAGTATCAATTGAGGTTTTTATAATGTTTTCAGTAAAATCACAAAATGAATTTATGCTTCTATCTCCTTAAAAACTTTACCAAGATGGCCAAGAACGTTCAGGATTACCTTGAATATGTTGAAACTAACATGTTTCAACATGGGATAATTAAGATATTAGTAGAAGTGGAACTGAAGAAGGATGAGTAGACCTACGATCATTTCCTTTACTGAGGATGATATGTAGAAATGCCCTCAGCATCCACAACAAAGAAGGGGCGACCTATCTTACTTAAGTGAAAGAAGAGAGATTCAGAGGAAGAATTTTCTTATAAAATATTGATGTTATGAGAAGAGGAATAGGCTTTTTTCAGGTCAAAAGGTATGCTTGTTTTAAATAATGATGAAACCCTCCCTGAGGGACAAGGAAGCTTTAACTAGTAAAGAGGAAGAACCCCCTATGGTGAATAAAGAGACTTCGACCTAGCACAAAACCATGGATGACAAGAAGAAGGATACCCACAAAAATAAGAAGAGGAAGACCACGTTGAAGAAAGAGCAAGATCAAGAAAAGTATGGAGAAACCCACTCTAGGGTTATTGGCAATGGTAAAAATCACTCAATAGAAAAAATTGAGGTAGGGAATGTTTCAAATGAGGTAATTATTGTTAAAAGCATTCAATGCAGACCTTGTACCCTCTCTATGGAGAACTATATGGAGAAGAAGAGAACGAGTATGGAAGGAGTAGCTAAAACTGTGACATTTTCTTCAAGCCTAGCTAAAAAACCAAGTCCAGTAGAGGTCATTGTGTCTAGGGTATGTGAAGGGATAAGTCAAAACTTGCTTAATATTCCTTATTCTAATTCTGAGGAAAAATAGTTCGAAGAGTCCATGCTGACAATGGAGCCAATGGTATCAAATGTCCCTAAGACTAGAATTGTAATGCTAACAACAAACCAGTAGTACTAGATGTCCCTGAGTTTGAAGAGACTAGATCTATACTGGTAATTGATGCTTCTAGTGTGTTACAACAAGAAGAGGGATTTGAGCAGGGTAAGGAAGGTGAAATATCTAACACTCTTGAGTTGAAAGAATTCAAATTGGTCGAAGGACTGAAGAATAATAAGGAAATAGATGAGATACAACAATCCCTTGAACCTGAGGAATTTGTGCCAGTTGAAGGAATGTAGAAGGTTCCGCAATACAACCTGATTTTGAATATAAGAAATATTAAGCGCTAGGTCACAAAATTCAGAGTTAAGTGCACACATTTGGAACAGGAAAATCAGACTTTGAAAGAAAGGAATGAAAATATTTGTTTTAGACCATTCAGTCTAAGCTGGGGATGCTCTGAATTTTATATCTACCATTGTAAATAACTTAGTAGGTTAGCTGCCATAATAAACTGAATTGTTGTCGCGACCATATTTCGAGATCACTAATTTTGTACTCTATAATTTTGATGATTTAATATGCATGCTCTATTGTTGGTTCCAATGTGACTTAAAGCTTTCTTTCTTGCAGTGATACAAATCAGGTAGGCCCCCCTGATTTGGGATGCACTGGAAGCATTGTAGAATTTATGGTAATCATGTTGTTTTACATTAGTTAATTTACCTAAACTGGTTTAGTTAGTTTTCCATTTCTACATTTAATTTTCTATGTTGTGGATAATTTGATTTGCACGGTGTGAGGGCCTTGTGTAGAGAGTTAACAACCTAGGGATTCACAGGGAATTGAGAAAACCCCAAGACTTGGACTGATAAATATCAGTTAATTTGATTGTGCTTTTTGTTTATGATTCTCTCAAATACAACGTGATTTAATGCATTTAATTATTTAGTTACATAAAATATTGAACCTGATAGACACAACTATGATGTTGCTGAATAGAATAATATTTTGAGATTAATATTTAATTTTCTATTTTATGATGCATTCAAGTGGTGGATGTAACAAAGTGTCATAGTACCTACTGATTTAAAACCAATAAAGTATTTTTCTGCATATATTTTACCGGCACCTTGTTAGCTTACAAGCCTTGGTTGATAATTTAATGAGCAACAATTTAAGCAATTGAATTTTCCAATAAAGCATCTTAGGGTTTTTGGTTCTACATTCTATGCCTTGATTCCTAAGGAATAAAGAAGCAAGCTTGACACAAGGAATCAAAAGTGAATCTTCTTGGGGTATTTAGATAGCACCAAAGCATATCGTCTTTTGAATCAGTAACCGGAGAACCCACAGTATGAACATTATTTTTATGCCAAATATCGTCTTTATGATGAGGTAAATAAGAAGTTTATATTGTCTAGAGATGTGATTTTTGTTAAATATTCCAAGACTAACAATACTATTGAGTGGAAGTTTGATATTTTGGATATGTTTGGTCCTGCAAAAACCTATCATGAATTTGATAATGATATTCCACATATTGAAGGGGGGATCTGCATATTGGATCAATTTATTGAATTCCATTTTTAAGTACTGTCTTCCCCTCATGAAGTTTTGGCCACTCCTTCAAAATAGGGAGACTCGTTAAGTGATGTGATTGAGAAGATTTGAAGGCTAAATATTGATGTAACTCCATATCAATCAAAAGAGTAGCATGTACCATCTTAGAAAGGTCCCCCAAAACGGCTCACCAAAATATTTGAAACTGTTCACCTTGATGAGGTCGGAAAGACAGGAACTAGAAGTTCCACTAGAAAATTTAGAGGTGATGTAGATGATTATGATTCTGTTGATGATATGGATGTTTCATATGATTGTGAATTGAATTTTCCTACTAATTTTGAAACAAATTCCTACAAAAAAGTTGCTTCTCATGATGAATGGAAAGAAGCAACATAGAAGGAGTATCATGAAGGGTCCTATAATTATTTTTCAAGCAGAGAAGAAAATCTCTAGTACAATACCAAATTATGATTGTGTGTGCATACTTGGTTTCCTCGTTTGAAGTCGATCTCTATCTATCCTTGCTCTGTGGTGAATCCAAATTCTCTACAATCATTATCGAATTGATCAATTCCTCCTTGCCTATCTGGGATCTAGAGAACTTTCAAATCAAATTCTTCTACCCCCTATGCCCAAAACTCCAATTTTTTTTTAAGACTTCCCAAATTATTTGTTGAAAAATCTAATCCCCAGGCTCGTCCCTTCTTCCTTCGCAACTCCTTCCCCACATCCTCCCCCCGCCACCTCAAAGAGCCCTACGTTGATATCCTCACATCCACAGAGGTTATTTCCTCTCCAAGCCATATCTTCACCACCTTCTCATAAAATATCGCTGAAATTTTTAGGTGGTCACTACCCTCTGACAAGGTAGGTTCCTTGGTCAGATGTCACCACCTTCGTTGTAATTGAAAAAGTGTATTCACCCCCTTCGTTATAATTGACAACAATGTATTTTTTATTCGTGAGTTATAATTCCTTTGTGATTTTATATCATGCTTCCTTTTGATGAATTATATATATATATATATATATATATATATATATATAATAAAATTATATATTATATATATATATATAATTTCTTATTTTCAGTTTGTATAATAATATAACTAATATTTTACTATAATTTCTTTTATTTTTATATTATATATAGTATTTCCCTTTGCTATTTGAAATATTAACTATTATATTGATTTATTTTTGCATAATATATATTATATTCCCATTTTATTTTGTATAATAGTTTGCCTTTACCCTTTGTTTTGTATGATATATTATATAGTTTATATATATATGATGGTGTACACACATTAAGTACCCCATTTAATATATTCAATATTTTTTTTTTGCGAGTTAGGTATTCACTTAGAACTTTTAATAATTAATTCATTTATCCTTTACTTGAGAATTTTATACTAGTGCAATGTATGTGATGCATGCAAATGTAGCTGTCATATGCATGCCTTGTATGGATGCTAATATTCCTATGTTACCCGTAATTTGAGATGGTTCGTTACATATCATTGCTCTCATAAATAATGGAAGATGGAATTTGGTGGACCCCATGATTTGGAACCAAACCAATTGGCTACAAGTGGGACTACAATAATAAGTATAATTCAGATGGCTCACATAAAAAGCATAGAGCAAGGCTCATGGCAAAAGGATTTTACAAAAAGGCGTCAATTATGAAGAGATATTTGCCCCCATAACAAAATGGGCCACCATTTTACCTTCGCAACTCATAATGAGTTTAAATTCCATTAGATGGATGTGAATATTACTTTCTTGAATAAAGACTTGGAAGAAAATGTCTTCTTGTCTTAACCATAAGGCTTTGTTGTGAAGGAAAAAGAACAAAAAGTATGAAAACTCATCAAATCCTTATATGGCGTTTAACAAGCACCATGCCCCTAGTATGAAAAATTGACAAAGCATCTTCTAAAATTAAATTTCAAACACTTTAATCTTTATGATGAAAATTTATTTGTCAAGAAAGTTGGCAAAATTATTTTCTATCTTATAGTATATGTAGACGATCTATTGATAATAGGGAACAAAAAAAACTATATTACATCCACAAAGAAATATTTGAAGAAAGGGTTTGAGATGACATATTTGGGAAAACTTTACTACTACTTGGGCATTGCAGTGACCCAACATCCAAGGCATATATTCCTCTCTCAGAAGAAGTACATTGAAGAATATTTGAACAAGTTATAGAAAATTAATATTGTATATTGAACATGCAAGAGACAACTCTTGATCCAAGACTCATAACATAGCATATAGTAAACACTCTATTTTCCTTATCTGCATCAAAGTCTGAATCAAAATATCTAATCAAGATGAAGTCATCCACCTATGAATATTTGAGAGAGTAAGTAACCATTTTGAAGTGTTGAATGGGGTGGTTCTCAACTACGCTACCTAGACAAGGAGATCTATGCGCTGGTGCAAATTGTGAAGAAGTGGAAACACTATCTAATGGGAAAGGATACAATAATCCACATAGATCACTAGCCACTATAGTACCTGTAGGCACATAGTAAGCTACAACAGACCAAGAATTACAAGTAGGTGTTTTAATAATAGTTTCATTTAGTGATCAAGTATAAGAAGGGTAACACAAACAACTTGGATGACATGCTTTTAAGGCCACCCACATCAAAGAACATGAATTTAGGAATTTTGATGCACATGGATCCATTGACCCATGATGCATACATAGAGGCATATACAAAGGATGATGACATGCATACACACATACACACACATGTGTGTGTCACATACATGTACACACACACACACACACACACACACACACACACACACACACACACATGCCATTGGCCTTTCACCAACCACTAACGAGGTAATTTTCCATGTCTATCTATATATACTAGTTTTTATTGTTATTGGTATTAAGAATTTTTTTATTTTTATTATTATTTTTTATGTTTAATACACAATGTTTAATGCACAATATTAATTTGCTATAAAATTTGACATATAGACCACATTAGCAATACCATATACAAAAAGGTAGTTTGTGAAATACTTATTAGCATTGCTATGAACATTATGAATGTAATATTGCATGTGTGTGTGTGTCTATATAAGTTACAATGCCTTGTTGACCTAACAATGTTATTAAATTATTTTTGTATGAATAGTTGAGAACCCATGCACCACTCTTGTTAGTGAATCTAATAAGCACCTCTCATAAAAAGGTAACAATATTTCATGTTGTTGCATATCGTTACGTGGATTTTCATTTCTTATTTTTGTTTTAATATAAGTTCTTAATTATAGCCCAAAGGGGTAGCTTGATTGGCAATCACCGTGATATGAAGTATTTGTGAAGTTTTAGGTTTGAGATTCAAATCCCCCTTGATCTACTGTGTGGGTCGTGTGTGGGGTCATGTATGGGTTCAACTAAAGGTTATAGTGGTAGCGGTGAAAATGGACCTTATCTCATGCAAGTATGAGCCCAACCTAGTTACCAATTCCTCTATATACAATAAATAAATAAATAAATAAATAATTATTAATTATGTATAATCACTCCCATAAACAAGATCCCTACATAGAATTCATAGTAGGAGGATGTACCTAATTGCTAGAAAAACTCATCCTATATGTTGAAATGATGTTAACATGGGAATTTTATGACCATGCTTGTAAATACCATGTTTTTACTTCTCAAACCAGTCTAAGGTATGGACAATTGTTTGTTTCGATATAAACTATTATAACTCTTTTATTGTCTACACACATTAAGGTATCTTGTATGAATCACATCAGAAGGATCGTCCTTGATGAACATATGTATTTTCAAATAGAATGGTGGGAAGCATGCATGTTTGATTATATTTTTTTCCAAAGAAAGAAATCAACCTCCCTCTCAGCTTGAGGGATAGAGTGAGGTTGTTGGTACTAGGCTAGCCCACATGTATACTCACTTAAGAGTTCACAAGTCTCAAAGCCAATACAACAATATTCATAAGCACAAAGAAACCATTACAAACATAGGTGTTATAACTCATCATGTCACTAACAAAGATTTGAACCCGGGTGGGGAAGATAACAACCATTTCTCCCAACCACCTGAGGTAACCCCAATTGACTGCATGTTTGATTATATAAACTATAATGCATGTATTTTTCACCTTCTATTATTATTAAATTCGTTTATATGAACATGATGATAACACTTGACTTGCATAAAAGTGGATTGATAAAGGTTGCATGGAAAATATACCCATTCTTCACCAAATAACATTAAGACCATGTATTTGCTAAATATATTATGAGCATACGTATCCTCATTATTGATATTTCTAATGATAGAAACTGCGATTGTTGTAATTATTTGAATCACTTACACTATATAGCCACTGAAATAGTAATTCATATTTTGAGAGATTTGTTGGTTTCAAGTTTCAAATAGTAGTAGAGACTATATCCCCCATTTTTTTGTTATATAAAGGTACTTGAGTTGTAATTATTTGAATCACTTACACTATATAGCCATTGAAATACTAATTCATATTTTGAGAGATTTGTTGGTTTCAAGTTTCAAATAGTAGTAGAGACTATATCCCCCATTTTTTTGTTATATAAAGGTAAGGTTAGTCTTAGGTATTAACAATAATAATGTATCACAAACAACCCATAATTACCATTATTTTTTCACAACAATCATCATTAGCACAATTATAATGCATAAGTTTAATGGTGATCATTGGGAGGCCTCTTAGGTCCTTGTAAATTCATTATGCATTATGAAATTAAACATTAGAATGAATCAATATATGAATTGCATATGAAATGAAGTACATGATAGAGAGAACCTAATGGATGATTAGATGGAGCAAGTACAACCATTCCACCATACCTCTATTGCATAAATACCTTTGAATAAAGAATATGAACTTGGTTGATTAACTTTCTAAATACCTCTCTAGAGGATTGTGTATATGCTTATTCGAATCTAGTTCCTTTCTTAAATGCACATTAATAATCTAGAATATTACAACATTTACATCATTGCCTCCTTTTCTTGGTTTGAGTGGTAGCAATAGTTAAGGAGGGTGGTTTGAATCTAAATGAGATGGTGAGATCAAGGAGACTTGTAAGTTGGAATATGTTATCATTCAAATGAAAAATTAGTTTTAAGGGATGGTCATAGAAACAATTAAGCCTAAAATTAATAAAAAAGAGACAATTTGAAAGAATCATATAGAAACCTTCTCCCTAGTCAGCGATAGCAATGCTGGAGGAGCCTACAGGAATATAAGAAGAAGAAATTATGAGTTAAAATAATATGTCCTATAAGAAAACCTAAAAAAGATACGATAAGTTCATTAAAAAAAGAAGTCAAGGGACTATAAGAGATTAAAAGAACGCATGGCTATCCATTCGTGAGAAGAATTAAAGTAGGGATAATGTGAATATCCATAAAAATTTCCCATGACATGACTAAAACTTACTAGACAAAATCTACATTGGTGTCAAGATTATGGTTGGTGTTGTGCATGTCCTTGGATGTATTTAATATATGTGATGCATCTACCTAAGAACTTGTTAATGATGCTGGAAGCCGCCCACACTGAAGGGGGTCTCCCTGATGTAAAGTCCCATTTAGACCCCATATCGTTTGGAGTAGGAGCACCAACTAGAATACGAATGGTTGCCAAAAGTGATGGTTTCAAAGATGTGCCTCAGCCGTGATACACACATAGAATGATATAAGCATGGCTTTGGTGACAACAAGTGTATGAAGTTTGTAAAGTATCAAATGTAATGAATTAAAGGTTCCATCACACCAAAGGGAAATAGGTGAAAACCTTAGAAGAAAGTAACAATACTAACTTAGAAGAGTTGCATGAGGAATGCAAAAGAATCGTTAGTTAACCTGCAAAATATTTCACAATATAACAATGCTTGTAATTACATAAATGACACACATACAACAAGATACATACTAAAGAAAATGAATTATTTCAATAGCATTAGCATAAGTGAAACAATATACATCGCAAATATGTAAATAATAATATGAATATATCCTCAAAATATGCATGAAGAGGTACCTACTCCGAGCTTCTTATTATAAAGTGAAAGTTCCAAGCATACAATTACATTGATAAGACACTAGCCTCAATAGTGGAACATGAAGCAAACACTTGCTTCTCCAAAGAATGATATTCATCCTATGTTAGACTAGAGAATCCAAGGCTCCAAATCTAAGCTTCTAAGCCTTCGGTTTCAAGCCATTTGCTCCCTTCATTTCCCTTTGTGACCTTTGACATACCCCCATGACTCTCTGACTTATTTTGTCTTTTCCTAACCAATGACTTTTCATATTTCACAATTGAATCTTGGATTTACTTACATGTTTTATTTTGAATACAATAATAAAAAAACCTTTATAGGACAAAAATGGATAGAGCCTAATAAGACAAGCCTAATGAGACAAAATAGGCACATTAAGCTTGAGTTTGAGGAAACTCTAGCTTGATAACTTCAACTTGCAATTTTGTGGTTACATATTGATGCCAACCTTTCTATTGTGTGATCATCTCCTCAAACTTTGCTGGAAGGTTAGGCTGAAAAAGGACTCTAGTTTCCATTAGATCTGGATAGATGGTTTTGGAAACAGTTTGCACTTATTTATACAACAATAACAACTTCATATTGATCTTAGTAGGACCACCTATGTACTTCTACATGTTTTTTTATGTTAACCTCCATGTCTTCTTTGGTAGTGATCTGCTTTAGCTAGTTTAAGTATTCCTCGATCTCCTGCCTGACCATGTTTCTGCCCTTTGTTTTTGCAAATGACCCTACTAAGGGGATCTTGTGTGCTTGAACCAAGGAATTTAAATTGTTATATAACCATGCATACATAGCTAAAATGTTGGCCACAAAGGTGCTATTTTTTTGTTGCCTTGTATGAGCATTTTGACTTCAACATTTTCCAACTCTGCTTGTTGCCTTATTTTCTTGACCAACTTTGCTGGTGCACTATATAATTAGTTCCCCACTCATGAATCATGGTAATGGATGTCTAAATTGCTTTCAAGACTTTCACATTTTCGTGTGATTTATTTTAAATATCATGTAAAGGAACTGCTACTTTATGCAAGATGACCAACTCCTCATAAATATGCCTCATAGTGTCACCCAATGCTTGGATCTCACCATATATAGCTGCTTGAATCTCTTTTAGAAAAACATGTGTGGAGGAAAAATTTTGATTCATTGCTTGGATTTGTTCTATTTTTTGCTTCACAGCTTCCAAATTCTTTTCTATTTGTTTTTTTTTCTGCCATAAGGAAATATGTATTTTCTTTTGAAGCACCTGTAAAGGCTAAGTTAGATACAATAATGGTTTGAGGATTCCTTCTAGTGTTAGTAATGATCACCCTTTCTGTGTGAATGAAATTAGGATGCGCTAGATCATCAGTAAAGTGATTCTTTCTTTCCTGCACAATTATGTTCTGGAGCTTATTAAAGGTTAAGCTCAAGATATCGATGATCAGGTCTTCATTTAGAGGAGATATATATTCTTCATCACCTGGGGATTTCCCATTTGTAGGGGGAGGCAAAGGCTGACTAATGATTTATTCCATGTTGGCCATGAGGTCAAGAACTTGGTTCTGCTCCCTTGATTCTATTTCTATGTCCTGGGCTATTATCTGCTCCTCTATCTCTTTAACAAGCTCTTGATCCTACTTCTATTTAATTATTTTTTTTCTTTAAGTTGTTTCTGCGTTTCTTCTTCTACTTGCTACAATCTATCTTCTTCTTCCTCCTTTTTTCTCAACTCTTCTTGAGCTTTCATTTCCTCCTGTTCCTTCCATTGTTTCTCTTCCTTCTATATATGCTCTTCTTCTTGTTTCCTCTCCAATTCCCACTACTCCCTTTTCCTTTCTACTTCCAAAACCAACTTTAAAATAGTTGGATCTATCTTGAATTTGTGGCTTTGCTCCTTTTCCGGGTTGTGGGAAACCTTCCTCTTATACTTAATACTCACTAGGGAATTCTCTTCTGGCTGCTTTGCTTCCTAAGTAATTCCTTGTTCCCGGATTTCATTGGGAGGGCTTGCCTGATCTCTTGGTGCACATGAATGAGAGGATCTATAGCGATTCTTCATCATTTATTCCTTCGATCTGGCATAGGTCCCATATGTCTAGACATAGCGTAACTTGGCACAATGATTTTTGCAAAATACTCTAGGACCATAATGATGATATTCTATTGTATTGAATTTGGATTCTTCCATTTGTTTTTCTTCAGTTTCCTAGGCCTTCAAATTGTTAATCATGTAATATCCTACCTATAAGGGAAGATAAAACCATGGTGCTTTCTTATTCCTTTCCATCACTGTGGACAAACCCGTGACAAGATGATATGCAACTTCTTGCATGATTTTTTTTTTCCCTGATCTCTTGGTGCACATGAATGAGAGGCATTATGGCGATTCTTAGTCATTTATTCCTTCGACTTGGCATAGGTCCCATATGTCTAGACATAGTGTAACTTGGCACAATGATTTTTGCAAAATCCTCTAGGATCATACTGATGATATTCTACTATACTGAATCTGAAGTCTTCCAATTGTTTTACTTTAGTTTTTGAGGCCTTCAAATTGTTAAGCATGTAATATCCCACCTAAAAGGGAAGATAAAGTGATGGTGATTTCTTATTCCTTTTCATCACTGTGGACAAACCCGTGACAAGATGATATGCAACCTCTTGCATGATTTTTTTTTGCCTGATCTCTTGGTGCACATGAATGAGAGGCATTATAGCAATTCTTAATCATTTATTTCTCTGACATGGAATAGATCCCAAATGTCTAGACATAATGTAACTTGGCACAATGATTTTTGCAAAATCCTCTAGGCTCATACTGATGATATTCTACTGTACCGAATCTGAAGTCTTCCAATTGTTTTGCTTCAGTTTCCGAGGCCTTCAAATTTTTCATCATGTAATATCCCACCTAAAAAGGAAGATAAAGCCATGGTGATTTCTTATTCCTTTTCATCATTATGGAAAAATGTGTGACAAGATGATATGCAACCTCTTGCATGATATATATATATATATATATTATATAATATATAATATATATAATATATATATATAAATATATATATATATATAATATATTATATATATATATATATATATATATATATATATATATATTATATTATATATAGAATATAGATATAGATATATATTTTCTTCAGTGGTATACCTTTAAAGAGATAAGATGGTTTATGGAATCTGAACACTTTGAGGTATGTTCCCTTTGGTGAGGGAAACCAATATGAAACTTCTGATACTGCACTCATTGCCTCTCTGGACATGCAAGGGGCCTATTCTTCAAAGATCATCTAGAATAGGAGCCTGAAGAAATGATCAACCAACTTTTCAAAGACTCCCCTGCAACTACATTCTACCAATAACTTACAATAGATATGGAAAAGAGGATCTCTGGAAGTACATTTCCAATCCATGACGAGGAAAGCATTGTAAGAACTTATACCTTCCTATAGGAAGGAAGACATGTAGAACTGCTGCTGCTTGCCTTTTGGTGGATTTTTTTTCCTTATTCACATTGATCTTCAACTGTTGTGACACAAGATAAGATTAGTTGAATATCTTCCCATGAGAGATAATTTGATACAATATGTAAACCCATCCTTTTGTTAAGGATTCAATATTATCTTGTTCGTAGATTTGGCACATAATACTATCAAGTACTAAAACAATTATATGAGTGAATTGGTCTTATAAGTGTTTTTCGATGTTTAGTGAAACTATGACGGTTCCTTCACCCACACCTTGACCGCATCATTAGTATTGAGATTTCCTATTGCTACAAAAAAATAAGAATCCTTATGATGTTTAGGCTTAAGCAGGTGATATATCAAGTGGATGCCGCGTGGATGGTAGGAGGAAAGCTGCTGCCCACTGGCGTTGTTCAAGGATATGCTCTTGGTGTCGAATCTTTGCAAAATCCATTTGATGACATATGCACAAGGTAAGACCGAGAATTTGCAAGCAACCCTATGAAGCCCCAACTGTTGGATGTTGATATAAACCTCTCTATCTTCCACATATGCTTTAAATTTTGTGGCGATGAATGCATCCTTAACAATATGCCATGTGATATCTAAGTCCTTTTCAATGTAAAACTGTGTATAAGTTAGAATGGGAACTGAGGATGACGGACTTTCAACCACCTCATTGATACTGCTTTCTATATCCTCTTTTAATGATGATCTCTTAGGAGGCAAGATGTTCTCTATGGTTGAAAACTAGTATGCTCAAAACCTGCAGTACATGTGGCAAGAGATGCACTCATAGAAAAAACAAGCTAGATCTAGACACATCAGCTCATCAATCAATAAAAAAGAAACAACATAGTGATTAAGGAGAGAGATTGCACAACTCTAGGCTCAAAGAGCGCAAACTGGGCTATGGGATTATGCAATGCGTAGTGAGAGAGGAGGACTGCACAACTTTAATTGTTAGAGGGATGACTTGAGGCTTCAGACAATATAATGCGTAGTCTCAACTAGAAGAAGAGAAAGAGAGTTTCACATTGCATAGTATTAGTGGCCATGCTGGGCCATTAATGACCGGGATTGCAAAATGTGTAATTGGAGGAGGCCAATGACTACGCATTATGCAATTGCAACTAGCAAGGAGCGAGATTGAGGCATAGGATTACGTAATGTGCATTTGGAGAAGCCATCAAGCCTTAAGGGTGCAATAGTTTAACCCGGGAAGGAAGGTTTCACATATTAAGTTGAGGAAGGAGTAAGTGTAGGTAGACCTTAAGATAAGTTACATTAATCATTAATGTCGACCATAAAATATTACACAAAAGAAAAAAATGCATGCACAAAAAGACCTAACAACAATAACTGCTAATAGAAAAATAACTTGCGAGGGATGCAACACTTGTAAAAACTAAATGATATACTAAAACAACACATGTACAAGGTAAATATAGCATATTTTCTAGTGAATATAGGAAGAAATTAGCAAAGTGGCACTTACAAACACAAAACAACAAAAGCGACGAAAAAGGTAGTAAAAAGAGACACTTTAGAAACTTGGGAAAGCGTTGCAAACAGAATCCAAAGCTCCTTAATCTCATAGGTAAGGCTAGAGCTTTAATGTCAAGTGTAAAATTGAGCTCTACAACCCTCTATTATGTAAATTTATCCCCCACTGGATTAGGTTATGGTTTACAATGCTCATGCCTAAAATCATGGAGAAAGCAACATTTTTCCTTAGATCAAAATATAAATTTTGTGCCACTTGTCCAAAGGTGATTGTGCACTCCCTATTTTCTAGGGATGCGAGATTTATTACTTCGGGGGACTACATGGTTTCACTGGTAGGAAGCACAGTGAAATTCCTAGTGTTAAGGGATTGGGCAATCCACTAGCTCAGTGGATTGCACAATTAACTTGCCCAATGACTGCTTGTTTGACATGATTACACAATTAAGCTCCTCAATATATTGCGCAATCTCCACTAATAGAGGATTGCACAACTCCCAGAGGTAAGACCAAGAATCAATGTTAGATTAGGATGGGAGTTAGCTTATGTTTGGAGGAAAATAACTTGTGTCAATATTTGTACAACTGTTGGCAGCAAGACTTACTCAAAACATCACACACGTGTTGCATGAAAGAATAGGTGCTTATGAAACTAAGCAATCAAGAGGAACACTTGAATATGGTGAAAGATAAGTTCTTATTTTCAAAAGGTAGGCTCCAAAATCAAAGCGTAGGCAAATTTTGGAGGGGGGTTGTAGTGGATACAACATAACTGAAGTCTCAATCTACTTGAGAAATGAATGGCTGCATTCATTCCCTCGTGAGACATATAAGGGGCCTTTTCTTCAAAGATAATCTGGTATAGGAACTTGAATAACTTATTGACCAACTTTTCAAAGACTCCCTTGTAGCTACATTATACTAGCAACATACAACAGATATGGATAGGAGGACGTCCATTTTCAAACCATGCCAGGGAAAGGATTACAAGCACATATACCATCCAATAGGTAGGAAAACATGTAGAACTAATGTTGCTTTCCTTTTGGTGGATTTTTCACCTTGTTCACATTTATCTTCAACTTCTATAACACAGGATCAAACCAATTGAATATCTTCCCATGAGAGACAATATGATACATTATGTAAACCCATCCTTAGGATTCAATATTATTATGTCTGTAGATTTGCCATCATAATACTATCAAGTACTAAAACACCTTTCTAAGTGAACTGGTATTATAAGTATTTTTTAGTGCTTGGCGAAACTTTGATGGTTACTTCACCCACGTATTGACCATATCCTCTATTGAGATAACATGTTGTTACATAGAAATAAGAGTCCATATGTTGTTTAGTCTTAGGAAAATGATAGTTCAAGTGGATGGCATGTGGATGGTAGGAGACAAGATACTTCCCATTAGCGTTGTTCAAGGACACGCTCTTGTTGTCGAATCTTTGTAGAATCCATTTGATGACATCTGCACAAGGTAAGACTAGGAATATGCAAGAAGCCTTGAATGTTGGATGTTGATATAAACCTCTCTATCTTCCAGATTCTTCTTTAAATATTATGGTTGTGAATGCATCCTTAACAGTATGCCATGTGATATTTGTGTATTAGTTAGAATGAGAATTGAGGATGAAGGAATTTGAACCACCTCATCGGTGCTGCTTTATACAACTTCTTTCAATGTTAATCTCTTGGGAGGCATGATGTTCTCTCTTGTTGAAAAGCAGTATGCTCAAAACCTACAATACTTGTTGCAAGATATGCACTTATAGAAACAATAAGTTAGCTCTAGACACATTAGTTCACCAATCAATAAAACATAAACAACATAGTGATTAAGGAGAAATATTGCAAAATTTTGGGCTGTAAGAGGGAAGGCTGGGCTCTCGGATTGTATAATTCATAGTGAGAGAGAAGGATTGCACAATCTTAGATGTTAGAGGGATGGCTTGATGATTGAGAGTGTGCAATGCAAAGTCACAACTAGAAGAAAAGAGAGAATTTCACATTGTGCACTCTCAGTGGCTAGGTTGGGCCACTGATGATTGGGATAATATAATGTGTAGCTGGAGGTGGCTAGTGACTACACATCCTGCATTTGCAACTGCCAAGGAGTGTTCTTGAAGCTTAGGATTATGAAATGCATAGCTGGAGAAGCCAATAAGCTTCAAGGGTGCAACAGTTCATCCCAAGAAGCCGACAAGTTTTAGATTTGAATATGAGGAAGGATTAAGTGTAGATAATACTTAAGATAATTTAGATAAAACATTAACAATGCCCAGAAAGGATTATACAAAAGAAAGAACATGCATGCACAGAAACACCCAACAACAGGTAGCTGAAAAGGAGTGAACCCTGTTGATGTTTTTACTGAGGTTCGGTACGCCCATAGCGCTGAAAATAACATGTTATGCCAATTCGACCGATGAATATCGATAATTCGTCGGATCATGACAACTAGAACTTTATTGATTGACTCAACCAGACCGTTGGCTTGTGGATAATAAGGAGTAGAGCTATCGTGGCACAAACCAAGCTGGTCTGTAAGTTCGGTCATCATGATGTTTTGAAAATGGCGTCCATGGTCAGTAATGATCGCTTGTGGGACACCAAACCTAGCGATAATATGATTGAAAATGAAAATCGCTGCTATTCTACCATCTGCCTCAAACGTAGGCATCGCCTCGGCCCATTTAGTAAAATAATCAACCGCGAGGATGATATACGCATGCCCCCCGGCCGAGTGAGGGTTACAAGTTATGAAGTCGATACCCCATTTGGCGAAAGGACCGACGATACTTATAGGGTGGAGAGGAGCAGGTGGTGTGCGCATCTTTCGATCAAATACCTGACAATTGTGGCATTTTCGGACCGCGATAATACAATCTTTGAATAAAGACGGCCAGAAGTAGCCAGC
>APFE031450125.1:31030-63900 GCA_000404065.3 Pinus taeda | reverse complement strand
AACCGTATCCTAAAATTTTGTAAAAATACTATTATTAGAATTAGGAAGTAGTATTTTAACCCTTCTCATGCATTTAGAGAAGGGTCCAGAGATTTGTCAAAAACTTGTCCTCTGAACATGCACTTCTGCACCCTCAGAGGAGGTTTTGATGAATGGATGGATCGAGATTTATTTTTATTTGCATTTTGATGTCTGCTACCGATGCTGCACTTTTGTACTCTTAGTAGATGTTAGAACAAGTAGAGATAAATCATTTTTTCTTGAAGTTTGTGAGTAGGATTAGTCATAAATGGTACTTTTATCTCTTGGCCATTTCTGCTTATATTCTTTAAGTGATATACAGTTTTCAGTTGTTTATATGTTACTGCATGAATGTATGAGTTACCATTTCGCACTTCTGTACGGTGGAGTCATTTATTTATGTCTGATATATGAATAACTTATTATGCGATATGTTGTTCACAACTGTTTTGCCTAACTTCTTATGAAAAGTGGTTTATCTTAAATGATTTCTATTCTTATGATAGCTGAATGATCTTTATTACCAGTTATTGTTTGAAATCTCTTTAGATCGCATAATAGAAGATATACATCCCAGGTTAGCGTAGATTAGATGTGTTGTTTCTCATTAGATTACAATAGCATAGAGTTAGTTTAAGAATCTGAATTAAATTAGCTTTAAAAGTACTCTTAGATCAACATTATTCAACTCTACAGACACACACACCCTTAGATCGGGAAACTGGTCCCGTTATCCCCAGTCAGACCCGTTATACCAAATGGATAAGGAGCTTCCAACCAAGGTCCGGACTGGGTGGGTATCCCCCTTGTTGTCGACCCGATTTTCGGGGCTTCAACAGGACCCCAAGCTGTTACAAGACTCTAGAGTTTTGGAAACTAAAATCACAACCTCTAGGGAACCAAAGAACCAATCCCCTTCTCTTCTCTTCTCTTCAGATATACCTACCGATTGTTCTCGTTCAATGCTCCAAATCTTCTCTTCCTTCTATGTTTGCCTCCTTCACCCCTGAGTTCGAATGGGCATCTTCCCTTGTATTACTATATGTATTTTCCCCTTGAAAGAATCCTCCCTTGCTGTCCCTTTTTTTCCCTTGTTTTACAGGGGATGTTGCGTCCTTGCTGACCTGCAATGCATAGTCTCTCATTTGAACTTCTTGTCCTCTTTTGTTGTTGTTTTTTCTCAAGTGACATGGGCCTGTGTACTTTATCTTACAACCCATTTAATTTCAAGAATAAGTTCATTAAATTCATTCACCATCCAACCTTTAATCGTTTTCCAAAAAATTCAAGGTTCTTGCATAAGAAACCACAACATCTTAAGCAAGTAATCCTCCTCCATAACTCTGGAATCCATGTCCCTTTAAGTCAACCCCCTTTTTCAAATTTCACATATAGAAAAATATTTACAATGTGTTTTATGACAGGGCCATGGGTGAGGTTGTTGCAGTCCCCTCCCCCTTGGGGTAACACCATCCTAAGTGTTCATCTGCCCATATGCAACACCAAATCAAAACACAACACATACTGTTTCATGGATATTTATGCACACAAGTCTATACCGTATTTACAATCATATACACACTTGATTTAACCAAAAAATAAGAAGGGATAATTAAATTTCATGGCATCAACCATTTCCCACGTGGCCTCCTCTAGCCCAAAGTGCTTCCACTGCATCTTGACTTTCTCTATGTCTCGATTATGGAGCATGAAACTCCTCTGGTCTAGAATGCACATTGGCTCTGGATGGAACTCTCCCTCTGGTTCCACCTGTATCACATACCAATCAATAATATGATTAGAGTCTTGTACATATATTTTAAGTATAGAAACATGGAAAACATCATGAACTCTAACTAAAGAAGATAAGTCCAACATAAATGCCACTAGTCTAATCCTCTCAAGGATTTCAAATGGCCTACAATACCATGGTTCCAACTTGGCACATCCCAGTCCTTAGGGAACTCTCCTAGGGTTTAATCCTCACGTAAATATTTTCCCCAACTTGAAACTCTTTGTGCAGTCTATGCTGATCTACATAGTTTTTTGGCCTATCCCGTGCCACTTTCAAATTTTGTTTTATGATCTGGACTTGCTGCTCCATATCCTTGAGCATATACGGTCCTACATGGACCCTGTTAACTGGATCACTCCAACTCAGAGAAGTTTTGTAACTCATGCAATACAATGCCTCAGATGCGATCATCTTTAGGGATTCTTGGTATCCATTGTTGTATGAAAATTGCACAAGTGGAAGATATTTTTACCACTTCTTGGGATGATGCATTACATACATTATTAACACGTCTTCAAGAATTCTATTAATCCTCTCTATTTTCCCATATGTTTGGGGGATGATAGGCTGTACTAAATGCCAATTTTGTTCCCGTTCCTGAAAACAATTCCTTCCAAAATCTGGAAGTGAACCTAGCATCTATGTTTGACACAATCTTCTTGGGGATGCCATGCAACCTCATAATCTCCTTTATAAAGATTTGTTCTATGTCACTAGAGGAATTAGTGGATTTGACTACTACAAAATGAGTTACCTTGCTCAAATTATCCACCACTACCATGATTGCGTCATGCTACTTGGATGTTTTAGGTAATCCAGTAATGAAATACCTAAAAATTACCTCTCATTTCCATTCTGAAATAGGGATAGGTTGCAACAATCCAACCAGATGCTTACACTCAAGCTTTACTTCCTGGCATTCCATGCATCTTTCCACAAAATCAACCACTTAAATTTTGACTAGTAGTAGTGCTTTTTAATGGCTAAGTGTCTTTTGATGCCCTTGGTGTCTTGAATAAGGCTTAACATGGAACTCTTTCATTATCAACCTTTTCACTTCATCACTGTTAGGCACATAAATTCTACCTTTGAGCCTGATTAGGCCATCCTCAGTGAGGTGATATTCTTAATCCTCACCCTTTGCAACAACTTTTATTTCATTTGTTGTCTAAAAAATTTGATTTTTTCTGTCAAATCGTGTAAGAAATTACAGTGACCAATTGATTTACTTGGGTTCTTCTACTCAAAGCATCAAAAACCTTGTTTTCTTTTCCTTTTATGTATTTGATTTCAATGTTGAATTCGTTGAGCATGGCTAGCCATCTTGCTTTCCAGACATTCAACTTCAGTTGTCCAAAAAAATATTTGAGCCCACTCTGGTCTTCCATAAGCGTAAATTTCCTACCAAGGAGGTAATGCCTCCACATTTTTAAGGCATGAATGATGGTAGCCAATTCTAAATCATGTGTTACATAATTTACCTCATGTTCATTTAAATTTCTGGACTCATAGCATACAACTTGCCCTTCTTGCATCAAGACGCAGATTGTTGCACATTTGTCTTAACAACAACATTGGATTTGTGTTGAAATGGTCTTGTTAGAGATATTTGCCTACCTTATTTCCTTTTTGAGCTTTTCTTGGTACATATTTTCTCATGTCCAACATTTCTTTTAGCCTCCCAATTACTTTTAATATCATATTTGCGTTTTTCTTGCTCGTATAAGTGATCTAGATTTTTAATGGCATCTTTAGAAGTTTGGGGTTCCAACAACTCAATTTTATCCTTGAATTCCATAGGAAACCCACTCATGAATCACTAAATTTTGGCTTTTTCATCCTTGATATGTGGCACATACCTCAAAAATTCTAGAAATTTAGTGACATACTCATCATTAGTTAACTGATCCATTCTGAGTTCATAGAACTCTTTTTCCTTACTATGATGATAATTTTCAGAAAAGTATTGATCTCTAAAGAGATTCTCAAACTCATCCCATGCCAATCCTTTCTCAAAAATGCCTCTAACTTTCAAGTCCTCCCACCACATGTTTGATTTTCCCTTCAGGCTATAGGTGGCTACTATAGCTTTCATAAACTCATAATAGTCATGTATTATGAAAAAATTCTTCATTCCTAGTAGCCAAGCTTCTATGTCCTGTTATTTCTTCATATCCCCATCAAGCGTGGGTGGATTAGCCTTCTTAAGTTATTCAAGAATATGACCCTTTTCTTTGATTTCTGAATGACGATGATGGCGATGGTGAGAATGGTGGTGTCTCCAGGTAACAAAACTAGATGGTATGCTAGGATAATGCACCTATGTGCTAGTTCCTCCCCTTATAGTGCTCAAAGGATCACCTCCTGACACAATGTCCTCACTTCCTTATCGGTGCCTCTTTTTGGACCTACCACCATATGCTCCATTGGTGTTTTCTTTTGACTCATGAAGGATTTTCCTATCTCTATGAATGACCCTCAACCCAGATTCCCTTTTTCTTTGCCAATATGAGAGAATCTGCATGATGAATGCATTGATCTTTGCTTGTCTATCTTGGGATCTTACCAACCTCTCATTCTTGGCCTTAAAGATTCTCACCTCAACCTTCAAGCTTCTCACGGTGTCCATCCATTTTAGGGAGTGATTCCCTCCACCTTGGCAAACTGATCTCTCTTCTTCATTAGCACTGACCCCATCACATCCATGTTGTGATTGATTAGAACTGTACTCAACCTTTACGGTCCTCATTGCTGTAACTTCTCTATTTTATGATGCTTGTGATGTGCTGTCAACCACACACATTTGTTAGACATTTCAAAGTAAATAAATAAACTCATAATTTTACCATGAGCTTGAATTAGTTAGTCAATTTTCAAAATCATCACTTACTCATGACAAAGCGCATCTAGCCCAAGCGTTGAACTTGGATACTCTGATACCACTATGTAACGTCAACCAACCCCTTAGGTTACCATTAGAGGAATGGTGTATATATATATATATATATATAATATATATATATATATATATTATATTATATATAATATATATATATATATATATATATATATATATATCTATCTATTAGCTATGCTTGCAAAAATCCAACAACTTCCACTCTCCGCATTAGCCAACACCCTCTGGGTGGGTCTTACTGGACATGTCACCCCGCTCACCCTCCCTGGGCGCTTGCAATTATCCCGATACCTCATATCTTATGGTGACACTATTCTGCCAAGAACAAAACGTCGAGCTAACCTAGTTGTGGGTTCTTGATCTGCGAATGAGAGCTCTGCTAGGCTTGCATGCATGGTGATCAGGTGCTAAAAAAATAGCTAAAAATTCAAAGGTGTTGAATCAATGTTAAACCTAGACGATCGCGTAGTGCTCATCATCCTAAATCTGGCGCAATTTGTTTCGTGCGAAATGGACACCGTATGCTCCCAAAATCATGTTCTGTTCACTTTCCTAAACATACAAATTTTTGTAAAAATTTGACAGCCCAGTCAGTAGTCCATACTGCTGACGTGACGCTGACTGGGCAGGTCTATGTGGCACTTTGACTGGTCAACAAGATCAACGAATGGTATTGTTCCAAGTGGCACATTCTTATTGGATGAAATTCAACGTTTTTGATTCGCTGGATTGGTGGCCAACCACGGGCTAACACGTGGCCCATTTGGAGGCTACCATGTGGCAGCTCAGGGGCCACCAAAATTATGGGTCGAAGTTCGGGCAACAATAGCAGGGTTCAAACTCGCAACCTCACAACACAAGTCCAAAGCCTCAACCATCGCACCATGCATGTAGTTCTTAACTACATGAGAACTCTGCCCATATTTGAATTTCACAAATGCGCCATTCAGGGGTAAGGCCAACCCACGGGGGCCAACCCTTGGTCACGCACCATCATATGACCACTACTGGAGGGGAGCGGGGGCCCAATCGGTGGGGTGGGCCATTCACCTTAGCCCTGGGCACATGGCCCCCCATGTGCCCAATTTTTTTGGAATTAAGGCATTAGAGGCTATTTAAAGCGTCCAACAATTTCGCTTGAAATTTGGTGAAATTGTGGCTCTGTTAGTGGGTTTTGGGTCAAATTTGTAGGATGATGCTGGATTTTGGGGAATTTGCAGTGCGATTAGTAGAAAATTGGGAAAGACCATAAATTCTTCATTTTTTGACCAAATCAGGAGAAGAAAGAGGTTACACAGACATTTTTTGCATTCTGGAGCCATTGGAACAAGTTTCAGAGCTTTTTGAGCATTGTAAACACATGTATTCACATTTTTGAGAATAATAGAGAGGGCCAAGCCATTGGAAGCTAGAACAAGGAGACGTAGCCCAGGAGGGGTGAACTCCTTCATCTTGTGTTGCTGTGATACTGTTTATGATGATTTTTATGTTTATTTTATGCTGTTGTTCAATCATTTTTTTATGTTAATTTTCACATAAAATTTACATAAAAGCACTAAAAACCCATGTTTAAACTTGAAAATAATCTCATGAACCCTCAAGCACATTTAACATATTCTGAAAAGGAATTTTAACACAACAAAACTAATTTTCCCAATCAGATCAAGCTTGGTATCAAAGCTCTTGGTTTTCTTTGTGCAAGAAGGATTTAACTGTTTGTAAGTGAATATCATGCTTACAAGGTTGAAGCTCAAGAGAGGAGAAGGGAAGCTGGTTGAAAGCTGTGAAGTTGGGTCAGGGAGAAGGAGTCCAAGGTTGCTAGAATCTCCACCATCAGTTCTTCCTCAAGTTGCAATTGAGACTTCAGTGAGAATGTCTCATGAAGGAGAGCCTACAAACATGACAGAGGATGAGAGTGTCTTTAGGAAGGCTTTCTTTGATGTGAAAGAGATGGTAAAGGTACACTATGAAGAGAGGAATACTAGACTGCAGGGTGAAAGTTCCAAGCCTCACAAAGGAGAAGGTTCTTAAGGAGGAGGAGCTAATGGAAATGGAGGTAAACCTCCAGCCTCTCCACCATCTTATTCATATTCATATTCACAAGCATCTTCACTCTCTTCCACTAATACAACCCTTACTCATACTCATCAACATACCTCAAAAGGAGCTGGAAATCCACTAATACAACCCTTACTCATACTCCTCAACATACCTCAAAAGGAATTGGAAAAACACCCCCGTTAAAACCTAATGTTAAATTTGAACTGCCCATATATAATGGTGAAATGAATGCAGAGAAGCTTGACAATTGGGTTCGTCAGTTGGAGGTCTATTGTAGATTAAAAAACTTCAAGAGGATGACATAAAGATACAGTTAGCTTCCTTGACGATAGAGGGCACTAGTATGGTGGGAATCATAGACACAATAAGAGATAAAAAAACACGGTAAGATCTCAATTTCTTGGCCTAATTTCATTTCTGCAGTTAAAAGACAATTCTACTCTCTAGCATATATGTAGAAATCCATCATGTATTGGAGGAACTTTGGACAACTTAAAGGTCAAAATGTGCAAGATTACAACCAAGAATTTAGAAAAAGGTCTCTAATGTTAGGTGTAGATTTGCAATCACAAGACACGTTGCTGAAGTACATAGTGGGGTTTGCAAGTTACCTTAGGCATACTATCCTTATGTTTAATGCCAATAATATAGATGAGGTGTTTGTGCAAGCCACTCATCTTAAGGAAAGAGGGAAAAATACTGTAGAAGAGGGTAGTAAAAAACCATTTAAGGGTAAAGAAAAAGAAAAGGGTTTCAAAGGAAATAAAAATGCATGCATTAAAAAGGAAAGATAGAAAACAATATGTAAACATTGTTCCAAAGAGGGTCATGATGAAGCTAATTGTTGGAAGCTCATCTTGAGATGATGCCTAAGAAATTCAACAACAAAGGAAAAGAAAAGACAACTGCTATCATTCAAGAGGATTTGGGATTCGTTTCGGGTGATGAAACTAAAATTACAGCCATGGGTATAAAAGGAAAAGAATCCATTTCTAGCACTAGTATATCAAATTGTCACACTAACACTCCAAATGAAGGAACAAGAATTGAATTATTTCATGTGAGGGTAATCTCAAAACATACAAAAATTAACATGCTATTTGATAGTGGGTCTCAAGCCAACTTGATATCTGATGATTTAGTTAAGAAACTTAATCTTGAAACCATTTTACATCCCAAGCCATATCCATTGGGTTGGATATGCAAGGACACAAGCTTACATGTTACAAGAAAATGTATTCTTCGGTTTGCAATTGCAACAAACTTCATTGACGAAGTTGAATTAGATGTTGTACCCCTTTATATTACATGAATTGTTTTGGGTAGTCCTTACTTCTATGATAGAAAATCAATCTTCTATCATCATGAAAACAAGTACCACTTGTTCAAATATGGCATGGATTATATTGTGAGAGCTCATCACAAGAAACTAAATCTTTCATTAGTTAATGCAGGGAAAATGAAAAGACTAGTGAATTCAACCAAGAATTTAGTGCTTCTTATGATCAAACCCAATATTGATGTTGATTATGAAGCGTTTGATGGTTGTAATTCAAAATTGAAAACTAATTTGGTTGATGTATTTAACCATGATGATGAGGTGTTTCAGAAAGAAAAGGGATTTCCTCCCAAGAGGAGAATCCAACAGGAAACACCACTGTAGCAAAAGTGTCTTCTTCCTAACATTGACATGCACCGGATGTCAAGAAGGGAAAGTGAAGAAATAACAAAGAAAATCAGAGGGTTGTTGAACAAAAGGATCATCTGACCATCTCCTTCACCATGTGGTGCACCTATTGTTTTGGTGCCCAAGAAGAATGTAAAGGATTTCATTAAATGGAACTCAAGGAGTGGCTATCATCAAAGTGGAGTTGTTGAAGAAGACATATGGAAGATGACATTCAAAACCAAGCAAGGTTTGTTTCAATGGCTTGTTATGATTTTTGGTCTTTGCCATGCTCCTACTACTTTCATGCATATGAAGAAAGATGTATTGAAGCCATTTCTAGACATGATAGTATACTTGGATGACATTTTCATTTTCAAAATATTTCATTATGAACATGCCATGTATACGAGAAAAGTACTTGATGTCTTAAGTCAAGAACATTTGTTATTGAAGATGTCAAAGTATGAATTGGGTAAAACTTATTTGATGTACTTGGGCCATAATATTGGAGAAGGTGAGCTAAAGTTAAACCTCTCCAATATTGATGCCATTATGGATTGGTCAATGCTCAAGATGGTCATTTGGATAAGAGGTTTTTTTGGGACCAACCCAATGTTGGAGGACAAATTTTGATAGTTTTTCTTCTATTGTAGCTCATTTTAATTCTTTGTCATTTGTGCAAAAGTTCTTCCAGTGGGGAGGCAAACAATAAGAGGCATTTGATGCTTTAAGACAAAATATTAGTTCAACCTTTATACTTACTCTTCCATACTTGAAAAATTCAATTGAGTTTCAGGTTGATGTATGTGACTATGCCATGGGTGCAGTATTTATGAAATATGGTAAACCCATTTCATTTCATTCATAAATTTTCAATGATGCAATGTTTAAGTCGTAACAACAAAGGCACTTTCATTGGATGGGTTTTCTTCTACTATTCCACTTGGTCAAAAGGAATAAGAAAGGTATAAGAGACAAGTTTTTTGATGTGCTTTCTAGACCTATTGTTTGTATAACTACTTTCCTCAAGCATAATTTTGTTTTACATGAAAGTTATGGTCAACAAAATACATACTTTCAAGATGTACATTCAAGCTTGAGTCAAGGGAATCAAGTAGAGGAATTTGTTTACCATTTGCATCATAATGTGTTGTATAATATTGGTAAGAAGGATGTTTCTATTGATGGTAACATGGACAAAGCCAAGGAGTTCATTGAACGACTCCAAATGGCACATCAAACAGGTCAAGATCAACTTGGAAAGAGAAAAGGTAAGTACAAAGCAAGGCATGAAAAGCATAGTGTAGATCACAAGTTCCAAGTCGGTGATCAATGGATCAAGATTGGAAAGGTGAGGGAACTGTACCCTCACCTGCTGGACAACTGAAAGTGATTTTTTGGGGTCCAAAAGGCTTCCAGTGGGGAGGAGTGGTTAGGGGCTTAAAAAATAGCTCAAAATTCAAAGTTATCAAATTCGTGTGGAACCTAGATGGTCAGGTAGTGCTCGTCATCCTGAATCTGATGCAACTCGTTTTGCGTGAAACAGACACTGTATGCTCCTAGAATCATGTTCTATTCACTTTCCCAAACAAGCGAATTTTTGTAAAAATTTGACAACCCAATGAATAGTTCGTATTATTGATGTGGCGATGGTTGGCTAGGTCTATGTGGCACTTGGACTGGTCAACAGGCTTAGCGAATGGTATTGTGGCAAGTGGCACATTCTTATTGGATGAAATTTAGCGTTTTTGCTTGGTTGGATTGAAGGCCAACCATAGGTTGACACGTGCCCCAGTCGGAGGCTGCCACGTCGCATCCCGGGGGCCACCAAAATTATGGGTCGAAGTCCGGGAAACAACAACGTGGGTCAAACTCGCGACCTCTCAAGACAACTCCAAAGCCTCAACCATCATGCCATGCATGTAGTTCTTAATTACATAAGAACTCCACCCATATTTGAATTTCACAAATGCACGATTCGGGGTTAGGTCCAGTCCATGGGGGGTGACACTTGGTCGTGCACCATCATATGACCACTACCGAAGGGGAGCGGGGGCCTGACCAGTGGGGGCAGGCCGTTGGCCTTACCCCCCCCACGTGCCCAAAGTTTTTGGAATTAAGGCATTGGAGGCTATTTAAAGCGTTCGACAATTTCGCTCGAAATTCGGTGAAATTGTCGCTCTTTTATCACGTTTTGGGGAAATTTTTTAGGATGGTGTTGGATTTTGGGGAATTTGCAGTGTGATTAACAGAATATTGTGAAAGGCCATAACTTCTTCAGTTTTTGACCAAATTAGGAGTAGAAAGAGGTTACACAGGCATTTTTGGGCATTATGGAGCCATTGGAATAGGTTTTAGATCTTTCCAAGCATTGTAAATTGACGTATTCACATTTTTGAGCATAATAGAGAGGGCCAAGCCATTGGAAGTTGGACCAAGGAGACGTAACCCAGGAGGGGTGAACTCCTTCATCATGTGCTGCCGTGATATTGTTTATGGTGATGTTTATGTATGTTAATTTTCACATAAAATTTACATAAAAGCACTCAAAAACCCATGTTTAAAATTGCAAATAATCTCATGAATCCTCAAGCACATTTAACATATTCTAAAAAGGAATTTTAGCATAGCAAAATAATTTTCCCAATCAAATCACATGGCTGCATAGCTGACCTGCGTCACCTTGTTCGGTCCCTTTTGACACATTGCCGAAGGAGCCCCTTTTACTTCCCACCATGTTACACTTCTGGGCTTACGTGGATGGTGGGGCTGCACGACCTCTTCCCCTTTGGTTTGCCACAACCAACTCCCTGCTGCCATCGCAACCACTCCCACGTCATCCTGTTTACCTTCATATCGGCTCTGTCAAATTTCCTACCCTCTTAATCTCTTCTACGGTCATGGTGTTGAGCCAACATGGATGGCGGGACCCTTCTCCACCAATAATATGACATGTATCACTGTATGGAGTGACTTACATCATCATACTAACTTACCTCCTGATGCTTTAAATTTGACTCCCGCTTTAAAATTCTAGGTGAAATTTGTCAGAATGAATCGTAAAGTGGCCAGTCCCCGAACCAATAGTACCACAATAACAATGTGGGGCCATCCATGTATTCCTTTAATGTCATCCTGCTAGGCTTGCCTAGAATTTTCACTTTGTGCCTTCTGTTCATACTTCTAGGATAGGCATCCAGGCCTATGTCGTTGTGGGCTTACCATTCTAGCCAATAACAATCTTGTTGGGTGTACATCATAGTGCCACATCCTCTTGCTTCTTTTCACTTGATTTTTCTTTGCTCATGCCCTTAGAAATGTACTGGGTAAGACCTCTAACTATCTCTAGGCCATGTCGGTTTGGTGGGATGCACCCCTTCATGACCCTTGCTCCTGATTAGGAAGGATAGTAGCACCTGCCACCTTATCCCGCTCCCTTTTTCCTCACATTATGTGAGTGCTTCCAGGAACCTAACGGGATGACCTGTCAGGTAGGTCCATCCCCAAGCAATAACATAATAACCGGAGTTGCGTGGCCCCCAACATGTCCTGAATTTCACTATCTTGGTTAGGACATTTTTCCTCTAGTAACGATCTTCAGGGTTCCACATCTAGGCCACATCAATAATCTCGTGACCAATCACATTAGAGGGAAGTTGAGCTGTGCCAATTGGAGGTATCCATGACTAGGACTTGATCTACGAAATGATATGGTTTCCTGATCTTTATTATAAGTTTGAGGTTTGATCCCTTTGTGCCACAACACGTTTTTCTTCTCATTCTATGTCATGGCTTGGCTAAGAGACTTCAACCCTGCCTCAAGCAATGTCTCAAATGGGGATCTCTGTGATCGCCTGTAGAACAAACTCTGCTACCACAAACTTCCTCGAGCTAGTATTTTCGACAATGGATCTACCTCAGAGGTCCAACATGTCTCTAGATCAACTTCAAGGATTCATGTCGATGCCAATGGTTTATTAAGGCATTCCATTGTACTACCCCTCATGAACTTGGGAAAATAAAACTTCAAGGAGATCCTGTCCCGCTTGCATTCTTTGTTCCTGGACAGGGAATCCCATGCATGCCAACGTAGGCGCTCCAATGACCGTTACCTACCACGGGCTTGGTATAGACTACTAGGAGGTTTCCACCTTGCCTTCTGCACATTGACAATGCCAAAATCCATGTCGAGACTATAAGCAACTCCATGGCTCTACACAAAACCTTTTGGTGCCTCACTGATAACACTAGGTGATCTAAAAATTATGGAAGAAGATCGTTCTATGAAACTTGACAAGATTGAAAATGGGTCTTTAAAACATCAATTTTATTTGGTGTTCCCTCAAGCACAAAATAGTTCACATGTGCAAGTTAACCATTAAGAACATAAAACAAATAATCACACAAATAGTAGGAATTGTGGCACCAAGATTGGTGATGGAGTTCACCCCTCCTGGGCTACGTCTCCGGGCCCTGCTCAAAAGGCTAGGCCGCTCATATTATAGTATTTTAAACGAGGTACATCAATTTGTTGTTTAGAATTGTGGCTATTTCCTCTGCAAGGAAATGCTCTCCTACAAAGAAATCTCAAAATATACTTGACAATTTGCAATCAAAGTGTCATCTACAACAAAAGCAAAGAGTCTCCTGCAAGGAATCTAAACCTCGACTGAAATTGAGCAACCTTGCATCAACAATACATTGTTCAATTACCTACCTCAACTTGATTGGGAGAGACAACAATTCATGTACTGACTTCTGAAGAATTAGCTGTTGTACTCGTTGAACAAATCTTCCAGTGTGTCCAGAGCACACCAAAAACCTTGTTTTGGTTCTTCAAACGTGCAATTTGGTTTCTGTCTGACCTCAAAATTCCAACTTCAATTTGTATTCAAAAGCTAGCTCACTATCCACTTCTCATTCTGATGGCGCAATGGTACAACATCTACTTTCTCATAAAGATAGCCCACAAACACTACATTTCACTCGCCTCTGCCTCCCCTTTCCAGTTTCCCCCTCCTTTGGTGCAATGACATTACATATATAATGTTTTGGAACTCTAAGTTTATAGTTTGTTGCCACTATAATGCAAACATAGGAAATGGTGGAATGCATCTGCGCCATGGGGCATATCAACAGCTTGTAACAATATCGGATTAACAAATCCACGCCATATTTAAATATGGTTTTAACAAACTCATACCATATGATATATGGTTGAAACCTTTGAATCGACATTGATAAATATGAAACCCACGTGGCTTTGTTGTAACCACATACAACCACTCCAATGTATTTTCCCTTCACTCTGTTCCAAGGTTTAGCATATGGATAATTCGTAGGTTCTAAACATAACAATCAAACTAGCAGATATGTGGCGTAAAACCTTAACCATTGTTTATGACCAAGACTCCAACAATTATATATATTCTTTTTACCTGTGGTACTTTGGTTATAAAAAAAGTCTAACCATAAGATAATACTCCGCTATATCTGCTGTGTAGCATACGAACTTTGGTTGAAGCATTATTCGACGATGATATATGTTGGATCTTTCTGACATAGCCTTTGATGAATCAATGGTGATAAACCATCATGGCACACGACATGGCTTCATGGTGATACATGTGAACATAGGACTGCAACAACTCTCGCACGGGTATAACAAACATCGACGGTGATACCCTGCTGTCGACCCGTGACATAAATTGTAACTAAATATGGAATCCCTTCGGCGGTGATATTGACTGAGCACTGGTGGCATGACATGTCATATACATTGACTGTGTACCAGTGGCATGACCTTCTCCTTACATGATCTCCGACGGTCTGGTGGCATATTTCGTTGCATGTTGACTCAATACTCCGTTGTTTTAAACATGGTAACAAATATATGTTAAATTCCATGCCAATTTCTTTGGAATAGCACTGATACCATAGTTTTGGATTGTAATATGTTTTTTCATATGGTTTTTAACCATACCATCATTCATTCCATATATATTAATGCGCCCCTTGTAAATAAGCACTAGCATGGCATATTGGCTAAAGTTTTGCAAGATAATGTTGGAGGTTATGGGTTCGACTCCAACCCATTCCAATTGATCTTTGACTGCATTGAATGCATCTGTGTTTGAATTTCACCACCTGGCACTTGGCTAGCAAGGCCCAATTTTTTTACCTGTTTGACATAAACTTTAGCCGACATTTTCTCCTTCATACATAGGCAAATTGCGAAACTGAATATACTACTGGAATCAACGTGACAAGATCTTCAACTTGGTGCTAATTTCATGAGCATCTCAGATTGTAAAAGTATGAGTATGTTGTGAAATATTGTTATCTACGAACATCTTGGTCTTCAATCATTACATAGCAAACTATGACTAGGCTCAACAAGATCCATCCTGGATCACTAGTACACCAATGAAAGATACGCAACTTGCTCAGAATGTAAGGCTGAAGTCCATTTCGGTAAAGTTGATGGTCTCATATGGACCCAAGGGAAACAACCCTCAATGCTTACGCAATACTTTTTGCGTGATAAAGAAACTTGTAACTTAGGTAAATAAATGAATGTAAGCGAATGCAGACCATGCTGAACAAACAATCCTCAATGTAATTATTTTATATTAATAAAGGGTATTTGATCCCAATATTTCAAGTTTTATTCCAATCTCTTATGGTTTTGCTGTAGCATGCAACATGGCCTTATGTTCCTTTATCATTCATTTATGTTGTTTTCATTATAATTAAGCATTTAATTCAGATTAATGTTCAACTCAAAGTTATAGATTGGTTCTTATTATCATATGTTTTTTTACATATTTGTGCATCTATTTTTATGTGATCAACACCAGAAAGTTATTCGCACAACATCTTATTTCCAGTTCATAAGCTCATGCTTACTTAGCTTATTTAACAGTATCACTCATTCCAGAGAAACAACACACACACACACAAACACACACATATTCAACATGTCCATCAATATCGTATCTGCATAAAAATGCATCCACATATCCATACATAAACAACACAAATATAGTTGCATAATCAAGAACTGTCAGAGTCAAGAATGCATAATGGTTCATCAATAGATAAACAAGTACTAGTAGATACTTATCTTTAACCTGCAGGGAAACTGAGTCCGAGACAAGGACTCTCCACCCAACAATATATAGCTGCAACCACACTTACTTGTAACTGTCACCCCCGAGCCAGATTCCAGAGTCACAACTGTAGCCACACTTGCAGCTATCACCCTCAATCCAGATTCCAGAGTCTAAGGGGAATGCTTTCTTAAGGGTTTAAAACACCAACTTCCAATCAAAATAGAGACTCCATAGGACCTCCTTCCTCAATCCCACTAGCTGACCACTGCTTCCTTCAACGACACAAGGAGTCAAGAGGTTCTCCACCTCACCCCCACGTGCTCACACAAGGATTCACCTCCCTTCTAGGGAGTCCAAAATCCACTGCTACAATAATGGAGTAACCACAAGTCATTAATCAGATCTTCCTTTGATTATACGTTAGGATGACCTCTTACAAAGTTGTTACAAGGCTCCAGTGTCTACTCTCTCAACCCACAATCTCCATAGGACCCAAGCTGTTACAAGGCTCTAGAGATTCCATTCCAACCCACAACTTCCAGGGACCTAAGCTGTTACAGGGCTCTAGAGACTTTTGTCTCAACCCACAACCTCCAGGGACCCAAGCTATTATAGGGCTCCAAGGATCCTATATCAACCCACAACATCTAGGGACCTGAAGCTATTACAGGGCTTTAGATTCTAGAAACACAACCCACATCCTCTAGGGAACCAGAGAACCAATCCCCTTCTCTTCTCTTCTCTTCAAAGCTGCCTACCGATTGTTCTCGCTGGATGCTCCAAATATTCTCTGCCTTCTCTATATGCCTCTTGCACACCTGAGTTTGAATGTGTGCCTTCCCTTGTCTGCTTCTAGCTTTTTTTCCTCGAATGAATCCTCCCTTGTTGCTTTTTTTTTTCCCTTGGTTTATAGGGATTGTTGCATCCTTGTTGACCTGCAATGTGCAATCTCTCTGCCGGACTTCTTGTCCTCTTTTCTTGTTATTTTTTCTCAAGCAACATGGATCTGTGTACTTTCTCTTGCAACCTAATTGATTTCAAGAACCAGTTCATTAAATTCATGCACGAGCGAGCCTTTAATCGTTGTCCAAACAATTTAGGTTTCCCACATAGGAAACCACAACATCCCGAGCAAGCAATCATCCTTCCCAACTCTAGAATCCATGTCCCTTTAACTCAACCCCCTTTTTCAAATTTCCCATATTAATATTTACAATGTGTTTTATGAGAAAGCCCTGAATGGGGTTATTACAGTTCTGCATCCTCCTAATGTGAAAAGTGAATACCTAACCACCTGTTCATGAGCATACTCA
This sequence comes from Pinus taeda, assembly GCA_000404065.3. Classification (NCBI taxonomy): domain Eukaryota; kingdom Viridiplantae; phylum Streptophyta; class Pinopsida; order Pinales; family Pinaceae; genus Pinus; species Pinus taeda. Next base: position 47,009 of record APFE031450125.1, on the reverse strand, counting down.
CCTTTCTAGTGTTTTATCGCTCATTCCTACATCTTGGGGCTATGCATATTGGCATACTCCCCATGGCTGATGAGGGCTCTCTTTTGTAGATCCTCAAATCTAACCCATAAAATATCTTGTCTGAACCTAAGCTGTTTGATCTCGGAAGACGCCTTTACCGCCTTTGCATTTCACACCCCTCTTATGCTTCCTTCAACTTATGAGAGCTTCCTTCTATAAACAGATTTCCTTAATCATAGGTGATAACTATTAAGAGCAAGCATGCAATACTTTTGGAGTAGCATGAGGAACGAAGGCAACATTGGCATCCAGTTGTGCGTAAGAGTATGACACCTCAATTATAGTAGCGTGGATTAATTCCTCCGGATCCAAATATTTGAGCTCATGCGTGTCCAATGTATACAACAATGTTGGAAAGTATAGGTGGCTACACTACCTTCAGAGATAATTGCCGTCGATATGCAACATATCCAATAGAAAATTGGGAGATTAAATATTTAAATTAAAACACAACAACCCAACTACCTCGGGCATAGGAAAGGAGTACATGTATTAAAATCTCATGTCAAAGCAAAAGAGAATAGCACGATAGATAATGCTATTTCAAAACAAAATCTACCTGCTCCATGGTAATGGAAAAAAACCAATAAATGCATTCAAAGACCTATCACCCACAATCCAAAGACAAGACCGGGGATCTGCTAGAAAACCACATAATGTATGCATGAAAATATAAACCTACTAAAACCAAACTTGAAGCCGTCTCAGAAACCAATAGTATTGATAATAAAAGTCAATCTAAAGATCATGTGTCCAAACAATACGTCAGTACCAGTGCCAATCATCTTCTCTTATCATCATCAATATTACTGAAGCCACCTACCAAAAAAAAAGAGAGCACAAACATCCAACCATGATACTCGCAATTCAAACAACCCTGCTTAAGAATGCACTAAATTTGTGCAAGACAACATGACAAACCTCCACACTACAACCTCTTTGGCGCCTTTAGCATACTCCAAGCGAAATATCTATAATATATCTTTGCAGCAAGAGCGCATTCCCATCATGTTGATAAAAACGTCAAAATCACATTGGAAAAATTATAACATACTTCGGAAGCAAATATGTGTCTACCAAGCAAGACCAAGACAAAAACCACCTTCAACACCTTGTTCATGTCATCCCTACACCTGTATTATCCATTTTTTCAGCCACAAAAAGCATTGTAAATGGCTGTATAGGGGAGAATCCCTCTAGACTGAAACCCAAAGATAGTCCCATGGAAATACACCGAAAGAAAGAAGTCTGTAATTAAAACGAGCAACTATCCACTACTCCATTCGACTCCAAGTCGAAATTTATATACGTAGCTGTTCAACCGGTGATGTTATCTATTTGTTATTCTTTTACCTGCCACATTCTCCTTGAGCCCTTCCCATCTCTCTCTAAGCAGGCTTTATGGACAGTTATGAACATTGACCCTCTTGCATTACGACGACCAATATAATTTAATGTAAAGTACAATAAGATTTGATGGTATATATTTTAATTTATATAATACTAGTATATATTTATTTTAACTTTAGAATAAAAGGTTTAGAGGATCAAACCATTTAAGAGAAATTTCTATACTTAATTTAATCATTTGACTTGCAAAATTCTCACATAAAAATAGACTTAATTTCTATACCTTATTCTAATCACTTCCACAAATTATCAAATTATATATACTCATAATTAAAAATAATAATAATAATAATAATAAATAATAAAATATCAACTATATAATCATTAAAACTTATAACATTTTTTAACATTAAAAATTAACCATTATCATATCTTAATGAGTATAACCTTGATATTTATATTAAATTAGTTTTTTTTTTTTAAATTCGTTGTTCATGAATATGATGTATCATTGACCCTTTTCAACACAATTTGTAACGAACATGAAGTTATATTATTTAATTCGTTTAAAATAATAATAAAATTTACAGTTGCTTGTTAATTTAAACTTGATCGTTAACAAACACACAAATATTTTCCACCCCTACAGTAATGTTAGTGTGCAATAAAATAAATTCAAAATTTCAATTTGTTTACGTACAATTAATATTAGCGTATCACAACAAACACTTTTAGTGACAACTACAATATTCACTTTTTGGCTTTGCAATTGGCCATAACAACGAGCAGGATGTTGTTCCAATGCCTTTTCGTGTGTCATTTATCAACAACCGGTGGAATCAATAAGCCTAAGTCAATAAGACAATCACCCATGAAATTTATCAATAAGTAATATTTGATTTTAATAAGTTAATTTAACTTAAATATTATTTTTCAAAAACGAGTAATATTTGGTTTTAATAAATTAATTTAAATATTATTTTTCAAAAAATAGCCAAATAGACCGAAGCTAGAATTAGGACTGCAGCCAATTCAGGAAGATAATCATCTGAACGAGTTGTCTCTTTCCGTAGGGCTTCCATTATACATTATATTATTTTAAGCATCTTCTCTTTTATACATAAATTTCAGTGACATGAATAATCATACCGAAGCTAGAATTAGGACTGCGACCAACTCAAGAAGATAATCATCTAAGACAGTGACTTGTCTCAATCCATAGGGCTTCCAAAATCACTAAGGTCATGCTTGGTCAACGTCATCGTGGCACCAAGAATGATTTGAAGCAGTGACGTCTCGACCTAGGGTAATTGCATAAAGGCAAAGGCTGTATATACCGGCCTGAGGTCCCTGAGGATTGTGAATCATATAGACATGGGGTCTCCATCACATCTTGATAGCAGAACTAGAACAAAGAACAAGGGGTCGCTCATGAATTGTTCGATTATGCCATATAGATGAAAATATACATCTTATATAGGATTGCGGCCATCTCAAACAGACCAAAGACAAAAATAGGACTGTGGCCAACTCAGGAAGATAATCATCTGAGACAATGAGTTGTCTCAATTTGCAAGGCTTCCAAAATCACTAAGGTCACGCTTGGTCAACTTCACCGTGGCACCAAGAATAATCTGAAGCAGTGACGTCTCGACCTAGGGTAATTGCATAAAGGCAGAAGCTGTATATATTGGCCTGAGGTCCTTGAGGACTGCGAATCATATAGACAGGGGGTCTCCATCACATCTCGATAGCAGACTTGGAACAAAGAAAAATAAATATGAAAAGAACAAGAGATTCAGATCCAATTCGGTCTACGGGCCGCAGTTCGATCTAATTCAGGGCACGTGTGGTCTGTAGTCCGGTTTGCTGATATCAGGTGCAAACATTCCTTATATTTTTCTAATACATATCTGCTCATATATTTTAAAGTATGAATAATTCACCATAGCTACCAAAGATTACCAAAGGTAGACCTAGCATAGGTACTCTACAGAGCCTTTAGAGAAATGTAGAGAAGAAAGAGAAGTCAAGCTACAAACAAAGTTAGAAGCCATGCTGGAAAATAAATTCACATATCTTGAAGACAAGATCCAAAAACAAATAGAAAATAAAATAGAACTATTGGAGAATAAAATGGAGGTAATGGAGACTAGGTTGCAGGTTATAGAAAACAAAACCAAGATACGAACCAAACATCCCAGCAAGGAGATGCTGATACTTTAGAGTCTTAAAATGAAGGACATGATTAAAGAACTAGAAGAAAAAGTTAATAGTTGCCTCACCCTAAATAGTGTGGTAGATAAATTAGATATCAAACCAATTAAAAATGAAATGAAAAAATTGATGGAACTAGACCATAAGCGTAACAAAAGGGCCTTGAACCTTATAATCTTCAGTTTGAAAGAGGAGGTAGACGATGATACTTTAGCCATAGCCCAAACATAATTACATAATAGATTACAAATTGAAACAACGTGTCTCACAGAAGCAATAAGGTTGCGGAAACTAACTGAGAATAAATGAAGGCTGATCCGAATAAAGGTGAGCTCTACTGACCATAAGTATGACATACTTAGTAAAACCTCAAGTCTAAAAGGAACGAGAATATTTATAAATGAAGATCTCATTCCAAAAGATCAAGCATAATTAAGAAAGGAGGTTCAAAAGGTAAAAGAAGTTAGGAAGGAAGGAAATGGGCAATAATCAGAAATAGAAAAGCTGTCATTCGAGATAGAAACCAAAAAGATAGTAATAAATAGAAATTCAACATGCTCTAGATTCTTTCTTGGAACTGTCGGGGCTTTCCATGGAACAAAGGCCCCAAGCTAAGTTGGATTTTGAATGATGTTGATATTATATTTCTTGTTGAAGCTTGAGAGCACGAAGAATCTAAGGTCCCAGACATATATGGCTTTGCATTATGGTCTACCTGGAACAAGTGATCCTCCCGTAGAGGCATTGGGGGTATAGCTTGTTACATTAAGAAGAACATCTCCCCCCATATTAGGATTTATAAAAACGACCCTTACAACTAATTTAGTTGGATAAATATTACTGACATTAATTATAAAAAGACCTACATAACAATCTGTTATTCTCCCCCCATCAACTCTAACTTCTATGAGAAAAAGAATCTAGATAAAAATAGTCCTTTCAATGGTTTAGAGAATGATATTTCTAGCCTAAGGAATGAAGGTAATATTCTTTTAATGGGTGACTTTAATGCTCAAACTTCAAGCAACCAAGCTATTCTTCTAAGCAATCATTCCAACCCTAATCCTCTTTGGTTAGACGAAGACCTTACTCTGGCTAGCCGATACAAAAGGAGCTCTAAAGACCTTGGGGGAGAATTTGTTTGGGTTGGAGCTAGTCAAGCTCTGTAGTGCTCAATATCTCATAATTTGCAACGGTCTAAAGAAGTGGCCCAATTCTAGCCAAATGACCTGCATCCATGGGCTTGGTAGCAATGTGGTAGACTATGTTATTTCTGATCTCCCTTTATACAACGAAATAATAAATTTTGACATCTTAAATCACCACGAGCCTAAATTTGATCATAGGCCTTTACTTATAACTCTCAATTTTGTCATGCATAGAGATCCCATAGAAGATAATCCTTATAGCCAAAAGAAATTAATATTTGATAGAAATAAAAACGATCTCTTTCTAAATGAATTAAAAACTAATTTGCTTCCTTTATCTAGTATAGACAACATAGAAGACCTCTATCATAATTTTACTACAACCCTCTCATATTCTATTAACAATTTCTCAATTGAAGTTTCAAGTAATAAAAAAAAATATCAAAACCAACCCATGGTATGGAAAAGATTGTAAAAGTGTGAGGAGAACAATTAAGGAAGCTGTTGATGAATCTCTTAAAATTGGCAAGATAAAAATATACAAAGCCCTAACTAAAAGGAAAAAGAGGCAGTACATTCATAAAAGACAAGAGAATCTCTTACACCTCTCTAAGGTAGCTCCTAAGAAATTCTGGAGGCACATTCTAACTAGGAAAATTAAAGATAATAATAAAATTGCTTTACACAAATGGAATTCCTATCTTGAAAAGCTTTATGAATCTCCAAATGTCATGGATAACTTTCAAACCCCGCTCACAACGAAAGAAGTTTTCTCATTAGAAGACATTGATTTTGGGGTTGAACGCTTGGAAAATGGGAAAGCTAAGGACATTGAAGGTTACTAGGCGAAAATCTTAAAAATTGGAGGTCTTGTCCTCATCCCCCACATCCACAAGCTTTTCAACCAAGCGGTCAAGCAAGGGTTCCCTAAACCATGGAATCAGAGCCTCATTATCCCTATTTTTAAAAGTGGGGATACAAATAACCCCTCTAATTATCGAACAACTATGTTCAGGCCTTTCTTAGCCAAGTTATATGGTATTATTTTGGAAAAGAAGTTGAGCATATGGCTTGAAAGTGAAGGTAAGCGGGCTAAAGGCCAAGCGGGTTTTAGAAGGCAACACTCAACAACAAACCACCTCGTTACATTTAGGATCATTATGGAGGAACACCGCAACGATAAATCCAATCTCTTCTGTTTCTTTGTGGACTTTAGAACGGATTTCGATATAGTTCCTAGAAACAACCTATGGAATAGATTAGAAGAGCTAAAGGTTCATTTCGAGTTGAGAGTTGCCGCTATAAGGTTATACGAGAATGTAATTTCCAAGTTAAAGAGCAATGAGGGGTGGTCAAAAGATATTAAGTGTAATATCGGAGTTAAACAAGGTTGCCCCCTCTCCCCTACCCTATTTGGAATTTACATCGACAAGCTAGAAGGTTGTTTAGAGGAAGTAGGTTGTGCTAACATGATCTTAGGTGGGATAGTCATAATCCTTCTTCTCTATGCTGACGATATTGTTCTTCTCGCAAGGTGCCCATCTAATCTTGATAAGCAACTTAGACTTCTTAAGGATTTTTGCTCTACCATGGGTATGACTGTTAACACTGAAAAAACAAAAGTTATGATTATCAAATCCAAGAAGGACACTTACGCTAATTTTATGTATGACAATAGTAACTTGGAGGAAGTGTCTTCTTACAAGTACCAAGTATCACATGTCAACTGGAACTATGGAATTGAGAAAAGGATTAATGGGGGGTGGAAATCTTATTTTGTTCTTGAAAATAATTGTAAAACGATAACCTCATAATGTGGGATAGAAAGAAGTCCCTCTTTGAAACTTTAGTCTCTCCTGTTATCTTATATGGATGTGAGGTTTGGGGTTACAACATCTCTAGAGAATCCTAGAGAAAGATTGAGCAAATCCAGAAGCGTTTTATAACGAATAACCTCAAAATTAAAAGCAATACACCCTATTCTATTCTCCTTATAGAAGTGGGTCTTTCCCCTATTGAGAGCCTAGCTATGACTAGGCTTCTATTGTACAAGCACAAACTCAATAACACAAGAGACCATAGACTTCCTAAGCCAGCTTTAAATTCCTGTCAAAACGACCTAAGGCTCAAACGAGGTTGGTATAAAGACACCAGGGCCTGGTTAAACCATTGGGAGATTAATGATAATGTTGCATTGCAAAAGATTAATAACATAAAAATATTGTTACTTTGAAGTTCAAAGAAAAACAATGTGGTGTGAGAAAGATTTAGCAGCTAAAAGAAAATTAAGATATTATAAGGATGTCATCAACCCACCCTATAAGATCAAAAGCATCTCTCTGTTTTAACTAGCTCAAAGAAGAAAATTAATATAGTCAAGATTAGAACGAACTCTCATGAGCTCCACAATGAAACGGGTTGTTGGGCAGTTCCTAAAACACCATGGATGGAAAGGATCTATCATCTCTGTGAGAATATGAAAATTGAGGATGAAAATCACTTCCTCTTAGAGTGCCCCACATACAACCACATTAGATCTTAGTTTCATAATCTTTGTTGCAATACTGACCTTCCTAGCCTTTTATGATGCCAAAATTATAGTGAGCTCGGGAGACTTCTCTCCAAGTTTTTTGAGCATAGGAATAAGATCTTAAATCAAACTAAATAATTCGTTTCTTTAGGTCCGATAGACCATAGTTTGGTCTCAGTGGACGTTAACCATCATCATCATCATACTAATATTTTTTAATAAATTAATAAAATAATATCATTCTTTAAATATTATTTTTCAAAAACTAGCCATTTAATATAGCGATTACTCAATAATATTTGTTTTTAATATATTAATAAATTAATATAATAATTTAAATATTATTGTTCAAATATAGCCATTACTTGAAATTATGTCTCTACATTGCTCTCTATTTAAGCCTTTGCCATGGTCTGCCTCTTCATCTGGTCCTGATTTCTATCAAAACTTTAGTTAAGATGAATCTATGTTAGTTCTTAATAATATTACTTATAATTATCAATTTCACACCTCTAAAAGTATTCTCATTTTTAATTTTCTTAAAACCAAAAATCTACGGAATATTTTTTGTAGTAGTGAGGTATCTACTAAATATTTTTAATAGTAATGAGGATAGAGAGTTTATATATATCTCAAAAGTAATTATAACCTTCTTACTTTTATATTTAATTAAAAAATGTTTATAAAAGTAAATTAAAATAAAACATTTATAAAAACATTTTAGTAGTAATGAGATATATATCTCAAAAGTGGTTATAACCTTCTTGTTTTAGATTTAATTCAAAAATGTTATAAAATAAAAATAAAAATAAATTATTTTGAATTGTGAAATGAGTTACAGTTTTTGGGTATGTGATATTGATAAGCCATGGTATTGTAACAAAGACTATTTACAAGTTAATAATAGCCATGGTAAAATGTGAATGAATTTCATGATTAGGTATTTTGTTATATTATAAGTATTAAGTTTTTATGTGCTTATTAATTAAATTTAAATTTGTCACTAAATCATTATTTTAACTTATATGGTAAAATGGATCTTAATTTATAGATACTATTTATATGTTATATATTTCAATGCCTTATGTATATTATGATTTTTTTGATAAATGATTTGTATTTTATTATAAAACAATTAAAATATAACAAATTAAATTTTATTATTTTTAGATTTTTATTGTTAATTAAGGCCAACACTTAAATGTTTACATTCATTTACAAAAACTACATCTACGATATATTTTTCTTTATAGTATTTTTAATTAAACTTACATGTAAATATTTACAAACATTTACACTACCACAAATATTTATAAACATTTACAACATTACAACATAGCCTCATGTTAAGTATCTCTCAATATAATTAAAACATATAAAATATACCTATTAACTTATTTACCTTACCCTCAACATTTTCCCATACTATACTACACTACACACTTAAATGTTATAAGATATTATTAAATTTAAATGTTATTAAACTTACGTGAAGTTATAAGTTATAATGTACAAAATGGATCTAAGTCGTCAATGATTAAGTCACTTGGGCATTATTAATCAATTCAAAGAAAAACATACTATTCTTAAGCTTTTATATTTATTTGACACATTTCAAAGAGAGTTTTGTATTTGCCTTAGTACATTTTATGTATGTGGATGGGTAAAATTAGCTAAAAAGAACCCATTAATAAATGTAAGACCAATCTAATATAAACATCATTAATAATTAATATATGTGAAATGAACATATATATTAGATGCAATCACCTTATCTTAATTGTTGGTGATATAATATGTATACATCTAGGTGCATGTATTATATTTACCTCTTAAGCAATTACTTAAGATATAAGAACTGATATTGTAAGCAAGTACTTAAAGATATAAGAATTGATATTGTAAGGAAGGATTATGTCATTAAAAGGATGAAAATGAAAATTAGAAAATATGAAAATTATATGTATGTTTATGAAAGGTTATATTTTATAGATTATATATTTTGTTTTAGTGATATACATATTATTTTGAATATTAATGTCTTTTTATTTGTATTGTATATTGACAATGTCAAATAGTTTTATCATTATGATTCTAAGGTCTTTCAAGTAATTTTTATAAAAAATTATATGTATTGGATTTTTGTCTTAGAATTTTCCTATCATGGTTTTGACATGATTTTCGTTTCATTATAATTAACATTTAATGCTATGTATGGTCTCTTAGTTAATATTTTGGTGTTTTCCCTCTTTGGTTACATATTGGTTATAGTGGAAAATTATTTATTTCCCTCTTTGAATGACTAGCTAGTTAAATGGATCAACTCTAAGTCTTATCCCTTAACCAAATTCTTAGATAATTAAGGAGCCTTAATTGGGTCCTAAAACATGCCTAATTTGTTAATTCATTCTATTTAATGTACTTACTTATTTACGTTTCCATTTTTATCAAGTGGTTTAGTTGTGCATTATTCCCCATGAGTTTTCCTACCCATATCATGGTTGTGGATAATGGTTCATTCATACCTATATAATAGAGGCCTATTTTATGTTGTCACACCTATGTTTTTGCCAAAAACCTCATACCTTAAAGCTTAAAATAAGTGTTTTGACCATTGTGTAAAATATGTAGCTTTACCATTATGTAGACAATAACACTTCTATGATGAGTGTGATGGTGATGTACTCCACTTAAGAATATAAAAATACTATTTTTATTTCACTCTTACTCTTCTAATGTTATTTTATCTCACCGGCTTATATAATTTGTTATTTTTTTTCCAAATTGAATATCATCTAACATTCTTGTGATTTCCTTGTACCTTCTTTGTTCTTGGTCTTTCTTGGATAGATTGTCTCCATGGAATCTCCACCTATTGGATTTTGTTAAAGTTTTATGAATTTCCAAAGAAATAATTGAATTTAGGTTTTTGTGATCCATATCATGTATTAAGAAACCTTTCGGTGATAATCACATCAGAGAAAATATGTTGACGCATTTCAAACCATCTAGTGCGGTTCATAATCAGGACCAGATGGAAAATCAGATCATGGCATCATAATAAATAAGTAGGGTGATGTAGAGATAATTACTCCTAACGGCTAGAATCTAACAACTAATTTTGACTAAGGAATTTTTTTATTTTTTAATAAGGGAAATTATAATAAAATAAAATAAAAATATAAAAAATAAATCAATAAGAAAGAAGATCTGACGAGGGACCAACCCATTATAGGTCATATAACGGTTAGTCAAAATTAAAAATAAATATTGTTAATTTATTTAGAATATATTGTAATCATAGTAGAGAATTATGATCATAGAAGAATCCAACATAAATGATTCAAACATATGAATTTTTTTGGAGCTTGGTTATGAGGTGAAAAAAAAAAAATGCTTTCGAAACTACCTAAGTTGTCCTTCTTGATGGAGTATGCAAAGGGTGGATGATTGGAAATTATCATTAGAATATCTTTGAAAAGAAATAAATATTAAGGGAAAAGACTCAAATAAAACTTTTCCATAACATCTCCCCATTGGGGGTGATGAATATGGCAAATACGTTGGAGGAGGGTGGGTAGGTGGTAAAGACCCTATCCTCAGGCGAGTTGAATATTGCGATATGAAATGTGGATCTATGCAAGGTGACGAACTTAGCAAGTGGCGCCGTTCACTCAGAAACATTGAGAAAGAGTTAGCATGCTGTAAAGCCCACCTCTTAAACGCCTTACATTGCATTTGGTTCCTTGGTATGGAAGGTTTGATGAGTGGTTTTACTATTATAGAGTGTGCATAGGCTCCTCACCTGTGCATACTTGCTGGATGGGACACCTTGGTATTGAGAGGAGATGGCTGAAATTTGTTTGTGTGCAAAGAAATCTGTGTTCAAGCATTGGTGAGGGGGGTTTGGGGCCCTCGAGAGCAAGGTTAGGGGCATTCATTGGGAGAGTCTGAAAAGGAGGCTACAACTATGGACCTCCCCTCTCAGGAGATAGAGCTAAATATGGAGAAAAGAAGCCATGCTAGTGTGAGAATTATGGTAAGAGGAGGAACCCAACTTTATTCCATTTTCTCTCGGATATTTGTATTTTATTACAACTAGGCCACCCCAGCTGGTTTCCCCTTTAGTGAGGGCGGTGCTTTGAGTAAAGGCTACGTATCAGAGCTTTGGTGTGATAAATTCAAGAGGCTATCTTACTAGACAACCTTGGTGGAGGGTTCACACTTGGGCAATTCGGTAAATTTGGTTGAAAATTGGTACATAAACCACATCTGTTCATTTTACGTTGGGTGGTCGTGTTCCTTTTTTTGGGCGATTTTAATAGGCAGGGTCGACGGGAGTGGGGCTTTGCCTTGGATGGAGAAATTTGGTGCAAAGGGTATTTGGTAGACATGTAGAGACAACAAGAGTTGACACACCGCAAAGTCAACCCTTGGGGTCAGGCTGACGAATGGGCCAAATGCGTGGCAAAGCAGGATGATGAAGAAGAAGCAGTCTTGGAAGATGAGGTGGCCCACGCCCATGCACAATCACCTGGTCATGTGCTGCATCCTCCAACCCTGACCTCAGTGGTAGAGAAATTGAGGGACATCCACAAGTCTAGTCTCAACATCATTCACCAACAAAGGTATGGTGATAATAATGAAACCATTTCCTATATTAATGATGTTCAATAATCTCAGGGAGAGATATTAGAGCACATTGCTTCTATCAACCCCAATCAACATAGATCCATCGAGAGGCAGGATGAGATCAAGGAAAGTTTGGATCATATTGAATTTCTTATGCATGAAGGTCATGGACCTCCTATGGTCCCCAAAGCTGCTCAAGCTTCGAGCCCGCTCAAGCTTCAAACCCCACTATGTAAAATGGCTATTGTCAGTTGTTTTTTGGAACTTTCTAATTTTTGGACAATATGGTTAGTCTGTTTTTGGAATTTTTGTAGAAAATGGGATTATCTTTTAAGATTTTGAACTACTCTCCCGGTTAACAAATCTGGTCAGAGTGAAGATGAGAAAGCAAAGGGTCCATGGAATGAACGATTTAAATTTTTGAGGAATTAATGAAAACATTTTGACTGACAAAAAAAAAACTTGTCCATAACATCATATTTTCCTTGAGAAAACTATCACTTATTGGTGCAAGGAATGCTTTGATCCTCATTAATGACTTTTCCAAGTACACTTAGGTACATTTAATGAAGCATTAGAGTCATGTATTTTAAAATTTCGAGGAATTTAAGACATAACTAGAGAGAAATGTAATAGACATATTAAATGTTTAATATCAAAGCAATGGAGGATAATATCATGACAAATGTTTTCAAAATTACTTGTCATGGAATGATATATCTTGGAATTTTTTTGTACCTACACCTTAGTATAATGAATTTGCTAAAATGAAAAATCAAAATTTGGTAGAAACAACACATTATTTTGTTTAGAACAAAGTTCCATCGACTAAGTCTTGTCTCAAAGTTGTTTATTTTTCATAATATTTGTTAAATGTGATTTTGACAAAATTTATATGGGATATGACTCTAATCAAGAAATAAAGTAGACTAAAACATTTAGATAAACATTTTCAACCTTTGGATAGATAACACTGGATCACATTTTAGATCATAGAAGTAATAAAGTTGATGCAAAGTGTCATGCTTGTATCATGGTGGGATAATTTAAAGTGTTGAATACCTATAGGTTATTTTCACATTATTTGATCTTATTAGACAAGGAAATATCTATAGAAAATATATTGTCTTTGATGAGAAGACCTTATGCATCTCTCTATTGAGTTTCTCTTGTAGTTTATTGAGTAATAATCCTTTGGGAAATATTTAAAATCATGTATTGACTAAATATTTCATAAGACCACTGATTGAATAATAAATTATTCACCTAATTTTTCTTACAATCAACCTTCCATATAATAATTGACCACATGTTTTGGAACTCTTATTCAATTCAGTAATGGTGATCTTGGTATGAGAACTCCTTCAACAAGGGAATGTATCTTCCCAGATGTGTTACTAATATAATTGAGGAAGTTGGAATTCATGTAGAAGATATCAATAACTCAAAAAATAATAGACATTGGAAATAGTTTGATAATGTTGCATTAATTACATGTATGATAACGACATGTTATCTAGATACATATGCAAATGCATATGGTAGACCTTAATGAGAGAAATACATTTCCAATAATTATTATTCCTTGATGAAGAGTGGCACATGAGATTTAATTCTTCAATTGGAAGCAAAGAATGTGGTGAAGTATTTATAGGTCCAAAAAAACCAATTTATATTTGAAGGTATGGTTGAAATACACAAGGCTTGTTTGGTAGCAACAAAATTCACTTAGTAGGAAGACATTGACTACACTTAAAGTTTTTCCTATTTATAAAGATGAAATTAATTCAACTAATTATTTCATTTGTTATTATCATTGGATAGGAGGTACATTAGATGGATATCAAAATTATTTTTCTACATGGTGATATCACTAAATACATTTATATAGAGTAATACCTTAATTTTGAAAAGGATGAAAATGTTGCGTTTTCATCCAAGAGATCCTTGTATGGTTTGTAATGAGGCCAAGGGCATGATGTGACAATATTTGTTCATTTTTTTTAATATTGACTTCAAATGATGTGAACCATGTCAAGGTATCTATGCATTTCATGTAAAGGGTGAAACCTTAATTGTCCCATTGTATATGGATGACATAGTCATTACTAGAAGCAATTATATTTTTTTTTTGGATTCTAGAAAAAAATAGTAGATACATCTGATATCTTTGACCATGGTCTATTGAATTTGTTTTTCGATAATTGAGTATTACAGATGGATAATTGTGTTCTTATTTCTCCACCTAAATATGTGTTAAATGTTTTATAAAAAAATAAAATGGATAATTGTAGAGCAAGTGCCACAACTTATTAATTTGGGGTGAATCTAGCCAAAGACTATGATTTTCTAAAAGTTGCTGCTACATTCTATCAACAATTAACGTGATTATCTATTTAACTCATTATTGAACTAACATTTCCTTTGTTTTTAGTGTGATTTCTTAATTTATGTAGGAATCACGAGAGGGTCACCTTATAAATACAAATAGAATTGCTTGTTATGTGAAAGGAACTGGCGTAAAGTGTTATAGTGATAAAATAACCTAGTTGGCTAGTTACAATGACTATAATTAACTTGGACATGGAAATTATGCATTTCATCTAGACCTATGTCCCAATATTATAAAAAAGTAAAAAGTGATATCTTTTTTAACCATAAAAAGAGAGAATCATGGTGCTATACATACTTGGGTAGGGACAATATGGATATAATAGGTCACGGGTAAACTTAATTTCTACTTGATAGATTAAGTATGGCATCTTGTGATAATTATTCGGATATATAGGTATAATTCACTTATTTTGATAATGTTTTATGAAGAAAATTGCCTTCCCATGAAATCAACTAGATTCTTTTATCCATGCCAAAATATTATTATGCTGAACGATATAAATGATTCCCACAATTTCACTTCCCATGATAGAATATAACTAAATGAAATGTTTGTGACAAGGATGTTGTAATTGACACCTAAATTTTTTCATCCTGAACTTCTATGATGAAATATGAATAGCCATGGCCCACATGGCTCCGAGGGACATTCCTACAATGGTCGTGTTCACATAAATAACAAACACCACATGCTAGGTTCATGAATCACAACATTAAAAGGTTGGATGCCCATCTATTTTGGTTTCGACACGAGTGGTTTGAGTTAATTCAATTATAGATTTCGAAAACAATATTTTTAAATCCGATCAATATTTAGGTGGGAAATCTCCAATAAGAGATGAACCACATAAATTAGCACGAAAACGAGTTGTAGTGCCACTTTCCCCTAAAGAGGGTGCATTTTAGTGAAATGGTGGTATTGAGGGGGTTTCCATCACAACCCAGAGAACAAAATAGAAGGTAATCAATTATTTGAATGACCAGCCAGGGTCGAGTCTCTCTCAACACCTAACCTTCCTGCTTCATTGTATCGATAGGCATATTCTACAACCTAGTATGACCCCCATGTGTAAGTCACGTCCTCAAAAAATAATAAAAATAATTTTCACTAATGTTGGCCAATCTTAAATTATATATAACTATTTAATCTTATTAATGGACTAAGATTAATTATTAAAATATAACTATGTATTTGAACAGATAGTAAATTATCTCATGCTTTTAATAGTTCCTTTATCATATTTGTGAATTTGAATGGATCATAAATTTACCTTTAACATATTTTTTTACCACATTAAAATTCCAAATTAGGTAAAATTTTAAATATTTTTAATCTTTACTAAAGACAATGTCATTTCTTAAATAAAAGGAAAAATGTTAATTCAACACAAAGAGTTGAAAATTTTGATCCAAAATCTTTTAATATTTCTTTTAACTAAACATTTGTAAAATGAATCTTTAAAAGGAAAAACCATATCCTAGGGATATATGAAAATATTTAAAGACAAATATTTCCACATCAAAGTTTTAATATTTGAAAATATTAATTTGATGTAGTTTTATTCTAAAATTTGCTATCATGCCTTGTAAAAAACATCATTAAATCTAATATTGATATTATAATATTAATATTATTAAATTAATAACT
>APFE031450125.1:0-18150 GCA_000404065.3 Pinus taeda | reverse complement strand
AAAAAATAAAAATAATAATTAATGAAGTCAAAATTATTGCATGTAAATGGGCATACTACTGTAAGACCTGGTAAGGCATGTGTACCCCTTGGTGATCACCGGTAAAGTCTGGGTTAGACCTAGGTGATAGGGGGGATGTCAGGTTAACAATACCTCGAGTAAAAACTTTGAGGAGGGTAAGAGCTAGAGTGAGCGGGATTGTCTCACTTAGCAGGTTTGGCTGGAGTTAGTCAAGGAACCCCAAGTCAAGTTTAAGGGGGGAAATTGTTAGGTAAACTTGACTCAGGATAGAGTCAAAAGTTGATGAGGTTAAATAGTGATGGTTTTGGGGCACATGGTATTGTGCACCCATGGTATTCTGCCGTGGTATTATATGTAATGGAGCCTATAAAAGGCTGGAAGGACTTCATTGTAATGAATGGCCTGGAGGTGAGTGGTGAAGGCTCACTTGGCCGGATTGGCCAGGGTTTTGGCCAAGGATAATGAAATTTCATTATGATTGGGTTTTTCCCCGGATTTGGGGTTTTCCCGGATAAACATGTGTATTTATGTGTTTAGGGTTATTGCTGGTTAATTTTATATTTATTCCTCTCGGTAATTAATTTATGTTCTTGGGTAAATTTCTTAACATAAAAAACTAGACATTAGAAATAATTTGATAGTTTTGCATTAATCAAATGTATGCTAAAGGCATGTGATCTATATACATATGAAAATGCATATGGTAGACATAAATGAGAGAAAGCTATGGCCAACAACTATCATTCATTGATCAAGAGTGGCACATGGGATTTAATTCCTCAATTGCATGCAAAGAATGTGGTGAAGTATTGATAGGTCCAAAAAATCCAATTTACATGTGAATGTATGGTTGAAATAATGTTGTAGTGGCTACAACCACCCTCCAAAAGTTTGGCCTGCATCCAATTTCAGAGCCTCCTTTGAGAGCTTTACTTGATGACTGCACACACTTGGGTTCACTCCGTGAGCTCGTGTGAGTCTTCACACCCACCTTTCTTGATCATTCCACTGAAAGCTTTTGCATGTTGATGTTAATGTCATGTTTACGACCATGTTCTGGTCATACTCAAGGTCTTTTCTTCGTGTGTGCATGTTGTGTTCACCATGTAAACATCCGTTGCGATCACACACAGAGTGACATACACTATCGCTCAAGCATCGTCACAGTTGACCACTGATCAATCACAAGTGTCATGCTTGTCACTCACACCGCCGGTCAATCATGTAGAGCATGCGTGTCTGGATGGTTCGATTCGTCTCGTCATCTAGTCATGTAAGTGTGTGTTTTCAAGATCACGTATGCATGTTTCACTTGTTCACACACTTAGTCACTTTGTTGAAGTTCTGATGACCGGCTTCCCCTTTGACAGCAGAACCATCACCCCACCATCGACTTGATCGACTGTCCATCCAAAACAACGCAGGAGCACCAAGCAACCCATTTCAAGCTACGCTGACCACAAGCAGATCAATTAGCCTTCATGCTGGTCAATCAGAGAGTTTGACCTGACAAGCATCCCAGGACTGACTCCCCTAAAAAATTGTGCAAAGGCTGTAGACCTTGCCCACTTCACTGAATGAGAAAATTACACAAACAGGCTAGACAAACACTGAGTTCCCATCCCTATCTCCCTCAGAAAATTGCACAATTTTTCCAATCAACCCTCTAGTCAGTCAACTGGCTGCTCACTCGAAAAACTGTGCAGTTTTCATGAGCAAGCCCTTTGTTGCCTAGCAGTCCGCTCAGCTCAGAAATTACGTAGAGGTGATAAGTAGGCCAACCTCTTAGCATAAGCACATTTTTTTCTGCCAGCAGCTCTCGACAACCTACTACCAATTCCCTCCAGAAATTGTGTAGTTTTTGCTGCCAAGCTCTAGGAGCTGATTGCTAGTTCCCTCTAGGAATTACACAGTTTTTGCTGCCCAACTCCTGGTAGCTGAATCACAGTTCCCCTTAGGAATTGCACAGTTTTGGCTGCCAAGCTCCCGCTTTCCACTCCTTTCAGAAATTGTGTAGATTTTGCCTTTCCAGCCTTGTTGCAGCCTAGAGTGTTCCTCTAAAAACTGTGCAATTTTTTCCTCCAGCTGAGCCAGACCCCGTAGATAGTCACTCTCGATCTGGATTGCCCATATTCATTGCCCAGTGACTGATGCGTAGCAGTTTTTTCCTCCAACTGATCCAGACCCCGCGGATAGTCACTGTCGATTCAGATTGCACATCTTCATCCCCAGTGATTGCTGCACAATTTTCACCAGCAGTGCATGGAGCCTCCATCCCAACCCACAACATTGTCTCCTCTCTCGATCACCTATATTCGAAACAATCATGCATCATGGTAGACTAGAAGGTTTATGGATTTGATGTTGTATTTCCACGAGTGATTGCAGATACAGGTACACAAACAAACATGGAGCGACGACAGATGGGATGAACAAAGGGAGCACATGCATAAGGACATGTTCGCTAGTGGATGGAAAAAGGATGCATGAAAAGTGATGTCCTCGCAAATGGATGATCATGCAAAGATGTGTTTGCAGACGGACGGACGAGAAAACATGTAAGATGTGTTCATGGATGGATGGATGAACAAACATGCATTTTTCGAAAAATGACGAACCTGCCAAGCTTACCAACATATAAGAAATGAGCAATGTACAAATGCAACATCAAGCAAACCCAACAACCATCAAGGACTCCGCGCATGTTTCCATGCGGAGGTGAAGCTGTGACACATCATGAGCACATCCATCACCCAACAACACTGCCGCTCGACATGAACACCAACAGTAACACAAATGTACCAGCATTGTCATATCAAGTATTGTCATGAGTCATGTCATCCACATCTCTATTGTGGGCCATACTATCCATAAATGTAATGTAATGTGGAAGTCCAAGATACCCACTTGTTGTATGAAGAGTCATGTAAAGTCGAAAATTCATGGAAGTCAAACAATCACGAGGGTAGTCGAACAACCATCGGGTTCAGTTTCACCCGTGGCTATAAATACCCCCTCATTTGTACATGTAAGTACTTTTTCACCTCAACTTCTCCCACATAGCCTTAAGAGTCTGTAATCTTTTCTTTGAGGAGTAAATAGTGGCTCCAACGCCCCACCCATGGGGTTAGTGATGTATGGTGTAACAATGTGTCTTGGAACTTTCGCTTAATTCAGAATCCTGCAAACAGGCCATCACATTTTCACACATGTATTGTAACTGTTGTAAGAATGATCTTGAACACTTATAATGCATGTTGCTTTAACCCATGTTTAACACTTGAACTCATTCACTTGTTGTGATACATATATATTAATGAAAATGTGTTGTATGTGCTGTTAAGGCTGTCTTGCTTGTGTTGGTTACCTCCTCGGACATCAGACATAACTTTCACATGAAAATTGCTATAACAGTTGTTGTACTTGTGCAGACTCATTCGCTGAGTGTTGTACATGTTATGTTCCCTTGTGTGTTGTGACTGCCGCATCCGTAAGGACTATTATTCTGGAAGCTGTGCACATCCTATTGTGTTGTGTGTTCCTAATAGAGTTGGGGCTTCCTCCCAACTGACTTGGGACTCACTCCCACCCTCTCCCTCTACAGTAAAAGAACCATTGACACAAGTAACACTAGCAATCACCAGGCACGTGAACCTCACTACTCGAAGACAAAGCAGACCACTATACTGTGCTAACAAGCAAGAGTTGAGGCAAATCTTTAAGATAATGGCAACTAGGCCATCATACCAGATGGGACTTCCACACCAAATGACGTGAGGTCTAGTTGGCACTTCATACCAGGGTGATCCCCTGAATGTTGGTAGGTCCAACACCATCAACATTTCTGGTGCTAGAAGGAGGGAAACCAGTTGTATATGGTTGAAAATCCTCTTACACCCACTCATCAACCATGTGGTCAAGGCACTAACTCACACTCCCTCTCACCTACGCGCGACTCTACAGTTGGTTACTTCTCACCTCCCAACACCGAACACGAAATTCCATATCATCACCTTCACTCCATCCTTCCCATCACCCGCCAGTTCATGAAAGTAGTCGGACTGATCCCAAGCATAAATCATCTTCCATACACATCAAGGAATCCAAAAGGAACTCCCATAGGGGTTGTTGTATCATCAGTGGAAGAAGCAGTTTTTGACACATTTTAAGGTCTAGCAGAAGCTATTGAAGATGGAGAGGAACCTACGATCTTCCGTTAAGGGGAACGAGACACCCTTGTGACCTTGGGGTCAGACTCTAATATAGGAGGTGGAGGGAAAGGCAGTAGAGGAGGTAGAGGTGGAGACAAACCAATAGGTTCAAAGCTGAAATTGTCAGATTCTGAAGGAGAGGAGGAAGAAGAAGAAGAATAGGAGATGACTGACCAAAATCTAGAATGGATGACTTAGGGACCATTAGCTCTCTTGGATCCTTTGTACAAGATGCCAAAGTGAGCAGAGAGAATGAACATCAAGTTCAACCCTAATAGCACAATGAAGGCAGAAGACCATTTGGACAAATTCTGCTTGCACCTACAGACCCTTGAGGTACGATATGATGACATACATGTAGATTGTTTCCATGTACCTTGGACGGTCGCACAACTACATGGTATCACAACCTTCCACCAAAATCCATATAGAACTGGGGTGCATTCAAACGCATGTTTCCCGACAAATTTGCCGATGACAAGACCCCAGCCATGTTACTCAAAGAATTGGGAAGTCTGAAGATGGAGGGGAAAGAAAAGGTTAAATATTTCAATTAGAGGTTTACACGCATATTAAACAAATTTGTGGCGGACACCAAACCTTGTAACTCTATCACTATTGACTACTACAAGTTTGCATTGCCAACCAACATTGTGCAGTTCGTTAAGTGAGCTACGAAACCAGCACTATTGGAAAAATACGAGGAGGCTATTATTGATGAGAAAGACCCGCACAAGATTGAAGTCATCAAGGATGATGAACCAATAAAGGACTCTAAATACGTGAGCAGGAAGTCCCAAGCGATGGAGAACAAAGGTAGAGACAAGGAAGCAAATGATATTGAAACCCTCACTCGCCTTGTCAAGAACTTGACGACAAAAGTGTCTGAGATTGAACAACGAAAAATGGACACATCTGCAAGCAACCATCTTCCCAGATAGAGACAAGGAAGCAATTCATCAGGCAACAACCGGTCCGCTCCAAAAACTACATAGAGCTCTGTTTTCCACCCCGAACAATGCGTATATGTTGAGTTTTGTTCATTTCACGATGAACATCACCCCGAGAACTCTTGTTTAGCCTGGAAGCAAGTCACAAAATCTGTATACAATCATACATTCAATGTAGAAAACATTATGCAGAAGCAACCAGAAGACATTGAAATGACGAAGGTATTGCACCTGATCAAGCATCACACTCTAGGCATGTGGTGAACGCGTATCAGTCCTCACAATAAATACCGAAGACGAACACCAAGAAGCAACCCCAAAAGAAAAATGACTGTTACAATATTAGGAGTAAAGGAGCTCCCCCTACACTTGGGGAAGTACAAGAAAATATGAGATTATTGTTGAGGAAGGTTGATCCACCGGCGGCCACAAAGCAGAAAACACAAAACAAGTCAGGGAAGAAAACGGTGGAAAAGAGTACGTCCATGAGCAACAAATTGCAGAACACTCCGTTGGATAACACGAACATGAGTTCCACCCCGAACACCTCAGTGAGTCTACCACCTCTGGACTACAACATTATAGATGACATGAAGAAAACTTGAGCGAACATCAGTTTGTTCAAGTTAGCTAAGATCCAAAGTTAGTGAGACATTCTTCTGTGTGCATTGAGACATACAACAATGGAAACCGCAGCCTCTACCAACAAGGGAGCAAGCACACCTCCCAGATCACTTTCTATTGTGCTTAACACACTCCATATGGAAGAATCAAACTCAGGTTGCCCTCCATTCCTGCTTCATTTGAAGTTTTTAACTGCAATGTTTACAACTGCTTGGTTGATTGTAGCATGGAAGTCAACATCATGCCACTCTCCATTGCTAAAAAAATCAATGCATAATGGAGCGAGACATCCACGTGAATCATCCAACTTGATCGAACATCAATACTAGCCATTGGTGAAATACGAGACGTGATCATTCGATTATGTCATGACGATCGAGTCCACCAATGCGTCGACATTGTCGTTGTGGACATATCGGAAGCATATGACCTACTACTCAGTAGAGACTGGTCCAACAAGTTGAACGAATATTTTGCTACAGATTGGTTGCACATGTGGCTTCTGTACAAGGGAAAATGTAACCAAATATGGGTGTTATCTGAGAGTTATATGAAGCACATTGTCACTCCCCTTAATGATGAGAATGAACCATTGGCTTTTACAGAACTCATGTTTGGCAACTGCCTCTTGTAAACAACGTTGGGGTTTTATCCTTCATGGCCAGGTCCAACCCCACCAGACACGCAGTTGGGACTCCTTCCTTGCCCAACTAATGGTAATGAAACATGCATAGTACATTATACAAGTAGTAGAAGTAGCAGTAGCGGTAGTAGTAAAAACGGTCCTAACATGTCAAACGGTCCATGTATAAATAAGTTGTGGACCATGTACTTTGACAGATCAAAGGCATAGGAAGGCTCAAGAGCTGGGTGGTGTGTCTTGATCGATCCATACAACAGGAAGCATTTGGTTTCAAGTTTCTAGGAGTTTGAGTTCACGAACAACGTTGTTGAGTATGAAGCACTCATGTTGGGTTTGCAGAAAGCCATCAGCCTCAACGTGGTCGTGCTCAAAGTGGTAGGTGATTCAGAGATAGTGGTATGACAGGTATGTAACACCATTCAATGTTTGTCACCGCATCTCAAAAGTTACCGACAAGAGGTATGGCGACTAATATCTAACTTCCAAGCATTTAACATCATTGCTTTACCACGTATGCATAATGTAGCTGCCAATGCTCTCGCAAATGCAGCCTCATGAATGTCACCAATTAGGGATATATTTACTATTAAAATTTTGTACAAAGCATCTATCCTGGATAACATAACTAATTTATGCATGTTTAATGATGATAAACAGATACTGCATTTCATGGCCAATGCTGATGTCTTTAGAGATGCATCGATAGATGATGATGAGCACAAGCGCTCCCTGTAAGTAGAAGTTGGTAACAGGAAAGGCCACCTTATCACAAAAGGTGTGGCAACATTGCAAAAGCTTCATGAATTGCAAGAACGTTTTTAGTGGCTGAGGATGAACAAGACCCACAATTCCACCACGATGCACGAACTGATAAGCCTGGGAACAGAACAAGATCCGAAGTTCATCAATCTGGGTACATTTTGCACACAGCAAGAGTGACAAGCCTTTTTCGCTTGTTCAAACAATACTAAGATATGTTCGCATGGATGTATGATGATTTGAAAACTTATGACACGTGGATCATCCAACACATCTTTCCGATCCAAGAAGGGGTCAAGCCATAGCAGAAGCTAAAAAAAGTACATCCGTCACTTGAACCCCTCATACAGAAAGAGCTTACTAAGCTATTGGATGCATGGATCATATACAAAGTTTGTCATTCCACATGTGTTTCAAACCTTGTTCCTGTACGCAATAAGTGTGGGGAAATCCGCTTGTGTGTTGATTTATGAAACATGAACCGCGGCTCTGACAAAGGCAACTATCCCATGTCGTCTATGGACCACATTCTGCAAATAGTATCTAGGGCAAAAATGTTTTCCCTACTTGATGGTTTTTCAAGATACAATCAGGTTCTAGTAGGAGAACTTGACAGACTTAAGACTACCTTCCGTACCAAGTGGGGTATGTTTTCTTATAAACAAATTCCATTTGGGCTTGTAAATGCAGGCACAACCTTTCAGCGTGCCATGAACATTGCTTTTCACAGACTCATCGGACAGAGCGTAGTGGTATACCTTGACAACATGACCGTGTTCTCAAGAAGACATGAGGACCACATATGCCATTAGAAGAAAATTTTTGAGCGATGCCAGAGATATGAGATTTCCTTGAATCTAAAAAAGAGCATATTCGCAGTGTCTGAGGGGAACCTTCTCAAACACATTGTTTCTAAAAGCGGGTTAAGGTGGATCCAGACCGGGTCCAAACTATTACACAGATCCCTCACCCATCGAACAAGAAAGCCATGCAATCCTTCTTGGGTAAGAGAAACTTCCTCTAGAAGTTCATCTTGGATTATGCACAGATAGTCAAGCCCGTGTAGGACATGATCAAGAAAGATGCAGTCTATAGCTGGGGAAAGAGGGAAAATTATGAATTCACCTAGATTAAGCAGGCTATTGCAGAAGCACCTGCACTCTATAGCCCAGAATTCAAGAAATATTTCTTGCTATAAACCTTTGCCTCTGATAATTCTCTCACTGCAGTACTCACTCAAAAGGATGATGCTAAAGATGAACACACAATCTCCTTCATGAGTGCAAGCATGCAGGGACCAGAACTAAACTACCCGACCATTGACAAGCAAGAATATGCAATTTACAAGGTGGTGAAACACTTCAGGCCCCACTTAATGAAGAACCACTACATAGTCTTTGTTCCTCATCCAACAGTCTGCACATTGATTGTACAACAAGAACTGGGTGAATGACATGTGAACTGGATAACAGGCTTGCAAGAGTATGATCTTGAAAGCAAGCCAGTTCACATGATCAAAGGACATGGGATCTGCAGACTTACCGCTGAAGTAGTACACGCACTAGGAGCATGAAATCGAGATGTATGATATAAGGGGAGCAACACCCACTGAAGACGAAACCTCTTGGTACATAGATGTGCGCTAGTACCTTGATCATGGCACCGTACCCTCTCACTTTTCCATCAGACATAAGAGGGCATTGTGCATTAAAGCCTTAACATATTAGTCAGTGCACGGAGTGATTTACAGGAAGCACAGTAACAAAGCTTTTCTTAGGTGCCTAGAGGCACATGAATTAGAGAAGGTACTCCAATATTTGCATGATGGATCTGCCGGGGGTCACTTTGCGGGAAACACCACTGTGCACAAATTTATGCGATCCAGTTTCTACTAGCCCACATTATTCAAGGAGGAAAATTCTTATGCCCACAAGTGCCTGATCTGTCAGCGATGTACTCACAGGACACAAAGATCAACAACCCCACTGCACCCTGTTGCAGTGACCGAACCATTACAACTATGGGGCTTGGACATCATTGGGGAAATTGTCCCACATTCGTCAAAGAAACAATGCTACATTCTAACATCAACTGATTACTTCACGTAGTGGACAGATGAAGTTTCGCTCAAACAAGTGAATGACTAGGAGGTCATCAACTTCCTCCAGTAGAACATCATCTCATGCTTCAGTGTTCTGGTATCACTTGTTTTTGATAATGCAACGTACTTTTCATCTTTGAAACTTTATGATTTTGCATTGCAAAATCCTATTGTGATGAAACACTCATCTACCTATTACCCACAAGGAAACGATCTCGCATAATCCATGAATAAAAGCCTCATCTGCATAATCAAAAAGGCCATTTTCTCTAGGTAGCTCAACTAGCATACTGTTGTGATGAATGCATTATGGATTGACCGTGTAACATCCAAACCCTCTCTGAATACCTCACCGTACTTCCTGGTCCATGGTAAAGAATCTATCCTTCCACTCAATATCTACTTGCCTACGCTTCACCTTTCCTAAGAATCCCAAAGCAAGCCTTGTTAGATAGTTCAGTGTAGGATGGATGCTCTCCATAAGCTTCAGGAAGAAAGGATGAAAGCAAAAGAAAAATACACACTCCACCAGAACCGTACTAAGAGATGGTTGGATAAGAAGTTTGCAGGGAAAGCTAACTTTAGTGTTGGTGACTTGGTTATGAAATAAGATAAGTCCCATGAAGAAAAAGGAAAACATATGAAGTTCCAGTCCCTATTGATTGGTCTATAAACAGTCCATGAGAAGCTTGGCCCACACACGTTGTTGGCCCTCAGTTTTGGTCCATTTTTGCTTAAGGAAACTTACATAACTCTTATATTATCCATCCATTTTCCATCACATCCACCTCATTTTGACGTATTTTATGCACATTCAGGTATTTAATTTTAATTTTGCAATTTCTAGAGGTTTTTATGAAAAATGAATTTCAAGTGCAATTTTTGGACAGAATAAGAAATTTCCGTAATAGCTATATGGATGTCATACTTGCAGGACACCTGGGTTCAAGATGGATACATGAATGGAAATCTTGGGAACAAGGACTGAACTAACTCCAATTGGTTCAGTCAAAACAAGCTAAATCAGGCCCGGTTAAAGCTAGTCAAACAGGACCAGTCATACCGAAAATCCCTAGAAAATACGACAGTTTTATGATTTCATGGCATTGTCCATATTTTTAGTGATAGATTGGATGGATTCAACTTGTATAGATGGATATGAGTAGATATATTTGTTAAAGAGACTTTTTATCAATTTGTTTCATGATATTCCATTTAAAAAGCCAAAACTTTGAAGGCTTATGTGTGTAGTTTTTGTATAACTTTATGCTGAGACATTTGAATATTTGAAGTTAATTTGAAGAACTTGTTCTACTTCCATTTTGCTGTTCATTGGTGTGGATGAGTGACTGAATTTTCATTAGTTGATAGCATCCTCAAGTGTGCAAGGCAAGGGTGGAGGCCCCCCACTCCAAGCTAAGTACACTTCATTGTTAAACTAGCTTAATTTTCATGTAGTAGTTGCTTCAAAATTATTTACTTGTTTTGTTTCAGATTTTCTTACTTGAATTTATGTATAATGATTTATATTGTTGATGAATCTTAGTTTGTTTATCACTTTGATAAGAAGGGACAACAAAGGGTTCAAGTTAAATCTTCCTTCTGTTGAATTAATGGATCAAAACTAGAATTCATCTTTAGTGTGTTTAAGCAATTTTATACAATTTCAGTTTTCTAACAATAGCATAATGATGAGTGAATTATGATGAGGAATGCCAAAGATCTCTTAAGTTAGGAGTCTCCTTCATTGTTTATTTATGCATCTTGAGTTGTTGTTAATTAATGATTTTTGATTTCTTTTCATTAAGCGATATTGTAAAAGAAAGACACAAATGGATTTCTTAAGTTAAGATCCACTTCATCTCACATACATTGCAGAAGTGAACTAGAAATTGTTTAAATAAATTTATATTTGTAATATGCACTTCCTTAATTCCTTATATTCTATCTTCTAAGCTTGGCTACATCTGATATCCATTTACTGTGGACATGCCTCCAAGTTTTACAAACCTAGATTGATAATGAATACTTGTGTTAATTTGTGTTAATAAATTAGCTCAAAATTTTGGCACCGTTGCCGGGAAGACATTCATCAACATAGTCAAATAGAAGATAAACAAAAACAAAAAAATTTGATAAAACAAAAATAATAAGAATTCAGTTTTGTTACAGTTTTCTTAGTTATGTTTCTTTATGCCTAGAAATAGAGATCCTAAAGGTAGTTTTATTAAAAAAAAAACCCCATGAATAGAATTAGGACCATCAAAACTAACAACACCGGTTGCTAGTAAACAAACAATAGAGGAATTGGAAGAAAAACAAAGAACATGACAAAGATTAACTTTAATTGAAAGACGAACTTTGTTAGCTTGGGAGGTGAAAAGAAAACAAACTCCAATAGCAACACCTACTTCAGGAAAACAAAAGGAAGTTGTTAAAGTAAATCAACCCATTCTTGAACCTATATATCAACCTATTTTCTAACAACTTGAGTCTCAAGTTGCCATCGGAATAGCTGAAGCTATGACAGAAGAGGGGCATGATCTGTTATCTTTACTCCTGAATAAAGACTTGAATATGAAAGACAACAAAGAGAATGGAGAAGACAAAGAGAGGAAGATGCAAAAAAAGAAAATGATAGAAAGGGGGAAGAGGATAGGAAAACAAAGAATGATAATAAACAAGAAAATGTTGGTGATCCGAAAGCTATTTTTGGCTTTCCAATATTGGATACAAGCGCAATATTAGGGGAAGATGTGAAAATGAAAAATATTCCACCTTCTGTATTGCCTAACTTTTATGGAATGTCAACAGAAGATCCTGATTCACTTATGTTTGAATTTGACATCTTGTGTAGAACTTATGGATACATAGATGACACACACAAACTTCGTCTCTTTCCTACTACTTTGAAAACAACCTTAAAATGGTTCATGGGTTTAGGAGAGCGAACAATAACTTCTTGGGATGAAATGAAGACAATATTTCTTAAAAAGCACCAAGCCTATTGTAGGCCTAGGGACTTGAAAGAGGATGTTTTCAGAATGACACAACAAGAAGACGAATTTAGAAGAATGCTTAGAAAGATTTGCTTATAATCTACAAAAATCTAAACAACACTCACTAAACCAAGAAACCATTAGAAAAATCTTTCTCAAGGGTATAAGAGATGAATACCTTGACATTCTGAATGTAATGGGCAAGGGTGACATTTCAAACTTTCCATTTAACAAAATTGCAGAATTATGTCAAAAATATTCTAGAGGAAGATCAAAAGTTGGAAGAAGAGATGTTAGTTTAAAAGCAGCAAAATCAGTAGCAGGAGGGATAACAAGAGCAGAGATAGGAAGCTTGCTGAAAAACTTCAAAACTGATCTCCTAAGTACATTAGGGACAGAAGTAGATGTTCTAAAAGCAAATAAAAGGAAATAAGAACAAGAACAAGTCTTAGCAATATTTTGTAGCAAATGTAGGAAAAAACATGCATTAAGAGAATGTCCTTGAGATAGTGTTCAAGTATGTGGTCTTTGCACATAAAATCATTCAACAAAAGACTGTCTAAAGTTGGAAGAATTTCAAATGAATCCAATGGAGGAAGTACAAGGAACAAAAGGTTTCTATTATGTGGCACCAAGAAGGCCTTGGTAGCCAAAAATTCCTCAACAATTCCCAGAGCAATTCCCAGAACAAAACTGCTAGGTCCCTATACTACTAGTGTAACCCCTTATTGTTATTAGAACGACCCCCTTATTATATTGTTGTGCCCATGTAGTCCCCATATTGTTATTAGTGTGCCCTTACATTATTATTATTATGTTGGCTCTGATTATATTATGACCCCTTAGACTCTTATATATAAAAAGGAGGTCTTGTCATTTGTATCATCCAAGAATTGTTCATTTGTGTAATGTAAAAGAGGTTTCACCCTCGAAGAGGCTTATTTCTAAGGCGTTCATCTATCTTTTCTATCTTTTTGTGAGTTGGTTTCATAACATTTGGTATCAGAGCTTTGGATTCTAGGGTTTCGTTTCTCCAAACAGGTCATCGTGGTATTTTCGGTAAAACTTTTGCACTACGAAGTTTCAGAAGCTAAAGAAAAAAACCGTTTGAGAATAAATCGTTCTAAATCTCGGGTCCGAATTTTAGATCTTGTCTCACTATATTTTCAAAGATATGATATGAGGAAATTAGGGTCTTTGCAAGCTCTAGAATTTCATCTAAAACAGGTCATTGTGGTATTTTTACTATAACCTTTTTGCTACGAAGTTTCAGAAGCTAAAGAAAAAAACCCATTTGAGAAAAAATTATTCGAAATATTGGGTCTAAATTTCAGATCTTGTATCGCTATATTTTAGGATATATGATCTGAGAAAGTTAGGGTTTTTGCAGACTCCCGAATTACATCCTAAATAGGTGACCTTGGGAAAGTCGTCATAACTTTCTCTCTAAGCTACAAATTGAAATTTTGTAAGAAGTTACAGAAAGAGGACGGACTGTAGTTTTCTGTGCATAGTTTTCAGATCCGAAGGTTGAAACATTGACACGTGGCATGTTGTATAAGTTTGCTCTACTGAAATATTATATAATCAGGTCATCTTAGGAGATTGGGCATAACTCTTTCTTGGAGAATAAAATTCTGATCAAACTTGGGGGGTTAGAAAGAGGACTTAGAGGGCTACTGTAGGAGACAATTTCAGAACTTTGAGATCTAAAAGTACAGAGTTACAATCATTTCAATATCGAGCTCCTAAAATTAAGAAAAGGCAATATGAGGAAGTTTGATGGAAAGGATCCAGTAAATTGGGTACTGCAGATGGAACAATATTTTGATCTACATGGTGTACCACTGTTACAAAAGGTATGTATTGCATTTTGATATTTAGAACCAGATCAATTTTTATGGTATAAAGGGCTTTGTTCTTATAAAAAACTTGTTACATGGTCAATTTTCACGGAGGAAATGATAGCACATTATGAGAATACAAAGAGCAACACCTTCTTTAGAGCAACACCACAACAATTGGAAGAAAAAAGAGAAAATGGGCTTTGTTACAAAGTGGAAAGAAAAATTATGGCAACAAGGAAGTCTACCCCTCACAACTATAAAGATGGAAGTGTTGTTTCTCCTAGCCTTCCACAACCTACAGGGTTACACCAAAACGATTGGAAGAAAAAAGAGAAAAATGGCTTTGTTACAATTGTGATAACAAATACATTAAAGGCCATAAGGGTGCTGAGAAGAAATTATTTTACATTGATTGTGGAGAGGAGGATGAAAAGGATCAATAAATGTCAAAAGAAGAGTATATACACTAGGAACCAACCCCAGGGAAAGAAGAAATGAATTCAACCATATCTTGTAAAGCATTGGCAAGAATTACCACTCCTCAAAATCTCTTGATAGAAGGACATATCAAGAAGAAAAAGGTTCAAGAAGTGAAAGATCACATAGAGAAATAAGAAATGAATCCGAACATATCTTGTAATGCATTGGCTGAAATTACCACTCCTCAAACTATCAAGATAGAAGGACATATCAAAAAGAAAAATGTTCAAGAAGTGAAAGATCACATCGAGCATCAAGAAATGAATCTGACCATATCTTGAATTGCATTGGAAGAAATTACCACTCCTTAAACTCTCAAGATAGAAGGACATATCACGAAGAAAAATGTTCAAGAAGTGAAACATCACATCGAGCATCAAAAAATCAATCTGACCATATCTTGTAATGCATTGGAAGAAATTACCACTCCTCAGACTCTCAAGATAGAAGGACATATAAATAAGAAAAAGATTCAAGCAGTGAAATATCACAATGAGCATCAATAACAAGTTCTCCAACTTTTAAAGGATAACGCCACTTTGGTGCAGAATCGAATGAAACAACAGGCATATCAACATTGTAGTGAAAGAATTTTTGATGTAGGCCATTGGTTAGTTTTATAGCTACATCTCAAGCAAGCTATTTATGAGAAGGAAATGTTGGCAATACTACATGAACTTAAGAAACGACGAACTTACCTAATGGGAAGACACTTCAAGGTAAAAATGGATCATGATAGTCTTAAGTGCTTTTTAGAAGAAATATTATCTTTAGAAGAACAGAAAAAATGGGTCACAAATATGCTGGGTTATGACTTTGAAATCATCAACAAAAAAGGGAAGTAAAATGTTGTTGCAGATGCACTCTCAAGAAAGGATGAGGATGTGGAAGCATTATTTTATGCTATTTCTATTATCCAACCAGATTGGCTAAATGAAGCAAGGGATGAATGGGCGAAGGATGAAGAAGTGTGGCCACTCATTCAAAAGTTGCAGAAGATCCCAATTCAAACAATATTTCCAGAACTTGACGAGGAAGGAAAAATCATATTGGAACCTGGAGAAGTCATAGAAACAAGAACTTGATAGCTATGAAATTGATCAATCTTAGAGTATCTCATCAAGTGGAAGAACTTACTCGCTAAAGATTCCACATGGGAGGACAATAATTTTATACAGAAGCATCAAGAACTACTCAAGCATCGAGGACAACACTTTTTGAAGAAGAGGGGCATGCTAGGTCCCTATACTACTAGTGTAACCCCTTATTGTTATTAGTACATTCCCCTTATTATATTGTTGTGCCCATGTAGTCCCCATATTGTTATTAGTGTGCCCTTACATTATTATTGTTATGTCAGCTCTGATTATATTATGACCCCTTAGACTCCTATATATAGAAAGGAGGTCTTGTCATTTGCATCATCCATGAATTGTTCATTTGTGTAATGTAAAGGAGGTTTCCCCCTCGAAGAGGCTTATTTCTAAGGCATTCATCTATCTTTTCTATCTTTTTGTGAGCTGGTTTCATAAAAAAAAACTATTAGTATCCTCCTCAAAACTCTTGGAATACCCCAATGCCATGGCAAGCTTGGCATCCACAACAATATCAAAACCAACTTATGTTAGGGTCCCACCCTAACCCCCTTATCTATGTAATGGGACCACGTCATAGTCAAGAGTCAATAAAGCCCATATTAATAATTGTAAGTGGTTAATCCGCAATTAATAAAGGAACCACAGTTAGTCGCAAATGGGCCGTAGTATTAGATAGATGGTATTAGTAATAAGCAGTATTGACCCGTGGTATTACTTGTAGGAGTCATATATAAAGGATAGAAACTCCCTGCGAGGAGCATCGTGTCTTATTTTGTAATCGAGCTCTGCTCTATTGGAGGTTGCCCCCTCGAAGAGGCAAGTGAACATTACTCTCTGAATAATAAAATCATTGCCATTCTGTGTTCTGGGTACCTTTTCTTCGCATATTCTATGTTCTCGGTCTCTTTTCTTCGCATATTCTGTATTTGGGTATCATTTGCAGGTTAAAGAGCATAACAAGTGGTATAAGAGCACTTTCCAGGGCCAGTGGGATCTCCATTTAGTAGAATTTTTTTTTTTGGCTCGAGACGTGTTCCGGCGTCTTTAAACCACGGGATCTATCGTTGAGCGCTTAAATATGTGGATTTGGGGAGGCATGCACGCAGGAAATACAAGAGGTGGTCACGTCTGTTGGACTCCCTTGTAACCCCTGTGGGTACTCCTTCAAGTAATAGCGCAGTAGACAGAATCGCGCACGGACTGTCTTCTACGTACCCTCTGGGTATATCGGAAGCCCCATAGGCTCCCTGAAAACCTCGCCATAGATAAACCAACGACCGTCTTGCGGCTACAGTACACCGAGAATAGCACTCGGAGAGATTACTCGCCGGTACGATAAGGTAGTCGGGTGGTGTGGCTAAGGGTACGATCGAACCTCCTTAGTTAGAGCCCTAAAACATTGGGCCAAGTACTACTGCCAGACCCTTATGTATATTGCGATCTGTAGCACCTGACACTCCTCAAGACCCTAGTTTCCTTTTTTAATCATCATCTCTTCTAGATCCGCTTGAGCAAAGGAGTGCAGCAGCAGCAGAAATCGGTCCCAATAAGCCAGTTCTGATCTATTACATTCATCAAATCTGCGAAAGCAGTCAGTTCAGCCCTCCAGCACTATCCAATCCGCTATTCAGATCTCTCAGATCCACCAGACTAGAAGTGTTGTGAAGGGTTCCTATACCAGGGTATAATTTTCGGGGGACTTTTGGCCGCATTGACATTTTGAGGAATTGGCGACTACATTATTGATCAAGAAGGAGTAAACCTCCGTTAGGAGTATTAAAAAAAAAAAAAAATAAGTCTGAGATCTTCCGGGACGCTTATTGGTGATATAACCCATTAAAATCAGGATGACGAGCTGAGCATGGTGGTACCATTCAATTAATTGGGAAATTTTTTTTGGCGGTCCCAAATTTTTCATCAGGTCAGTGTATGGTAGCAACTAGAGCTCAAGCAATGGCCAATGAAAGGATGGACAAACTGGAAGAAACTGTGAACGAAATCCAAACTCAGCTTAGTAGACTAGATCTGGATAGAATGAATAGAGAGCTTAACGGAGTAAGTATCCAGCTACAGAAATTGCAGGGAAAAGGCAAGGAGGATTTTATGTCAAATGGCAAGGAGCAAGCCCACGAGGAGGGGTATAATGGCCATGAAGGCATTTACGGTGAATCTAGCCACTCTCCTCAAGTCTGGCACACCCATCCACCACCCAGTCAGCGACCTCCTAAGTTGGATATGCATAAATTTGACGGTTCTCACACATCCGCATGGCTAGCACAAATGGAGCAGTATTTCAAATTGAATCATATCCTAGATGATGTGACTAAGCTTATGTTGGGGAGCATGTACTTTGACAATGAACGATGGCAATGGTGGGAATGGCATCAGCGTTGCAATGGATATTTTAGGACTTGGACC
>APFE031450124.1:0-14389 GCA_000404065.3 Pinus taeda | reverse complement strand
CACTTATGGTGGCTCCCGCCGTTCCTTGCTACCTCTCGGAAATGACTGTGTCCCGGACGCAATTTAATGTTGTCTTAAATGCGAGTTATGACACCTCGGTTGTGGGTTTAGGGTTTATCCCGGACTTCCCGGTCGCCACCTTGCACCTGCCGGTTGCTCCGCTTTTACTCCCAACTTACCCGCGCTTACCTGTTCATTCTCATTCTGCCGCTGTGTTGGAGAGCTCTGTCTGCGATTTTGTTTTTGATGAACCTCTGAGGTTCTTGGGCCGGTCTAACACTGGTGTCTTACCTGTATATTCTGGTACGCCGCAGCTATGGTATTTACCCTTGGACCTGTAACAACAACTATTTCTCTTAATACGATATGATAGTTGGTTTTTGTCTAGACACAGGCGTTATGTTCTTGTTTGGCGCTCTCGCTATCCGTTTAACTGGTTTGTTTCCTCTGATACAGGGCTGTTTGCACTCCAAGACTCCGCTTGGTCACCTGAGGTAAGGTTCGATTCCCTGTTATATGGTCTGGGTTTGCATTGTTTCTTTTCTAACAATCATCCGCCACTGGTCAACAGGTATGAACGCTTTCAGGTTTTCTTCGAACCCTTGTTCGGCTCACAGGTAATTCTACTCAAACCCTTGTCTGTTGTTCGTGTTTCATTTCTTCGTTTGATAGCTATTCATTTCGGGCCTTGA
Source organism: Pinus taeda (assembly GCA_000404065.3). Lineage (NCBI taxonomy): Eukaryota > Viridiplantae > Streptophyta > Pinopsida > Pinales > Pinaceae > Pinus > Pinus taeda. Next base: position 13,697 of record APFE031450124.1, on the reverse strand, counting down.
CCCATATATTTGTTTGTGGCAGGTATCTACCTGTGTCGACTTGGACACTGGCGGTGGTCTCTCGTTCTGTTGATTACTCGACGGCTCTGTCCACGGGTAGCATCCTTCCGTTTATCAACTATGTCTTTGTTGTCGGTTCTGTAAAATTTAATTAGTTCCGTCAATTAGGGTAGTCTGAGTCGTAGGGGTTTGCTCCTTTCTATTCTTAGGTCGTCATATCAGTGTCACGACGAGTTGTCGGTTAGAAACCCCATTTGGGTTTTTCCTTTTCACGCCTGATGTCTGCTCTGAGATTTCGACTGTTGTCGTCGATGTAACGAAGTAATTTACGGTTCTGTGTATTCGGTTGCCTCTGCAAAAAAAAAAGTCGGTTGGCCAATTCGAACTCTCCTGTTGTTGGGTGGTTCTGGGTTATTTCAAACCCTCGGTCTCTTGTATTTGCCTGGTTCCGAAGTTGGGCTCGGAATTTATGTGTTAATATAAGATTTCTTTTTCAGCAACGAATCTCTGTTTATATTGGTTATTGCTTTGTTCTTGTTCACAAACAAAACAAGTCCGTTTATATCCGGAAATGCGTAGCTTCTGTTCTTACATATTCAGTATTTGTTCATATATATAAATAAAATGATTTACAATGGTGATTCTTTTCTTTTTGTTATTCGCTCAACCATAGAAATGCATCACGAGGGTTCTCGGTTTATGAAATACCTGTACATGCTTGTTTTACACCGTTTCACTCGTTCGTGTGGTTTCTCTTGAAACGCTTCCCTATACCCTCCACTTATAAACAGTCTCTTACGCTTCTCGTTGCTTCACCGTCTCTGGTCTGTGATCTTTTAATAACGCTTGATTCTCCGCTTGTATTACTGTGGCCACCACTCAGTTTACTTCTATGCTTGTTCGGCTCTGTTAGAACAGATCATTTAACATGGCAACACTACAATGCTAATAATTCATCTGGCAATTAATTTCACAGTAAGGAATAACTTAGTTACGGGTCTATGTTTACAGTGATGGATACAAAATGACTTGAAGTTCTGTTTCTATTAAGATAGATGCAAATTTTGGATTGCTGTACTTTCTCTCTTTCGTCTTTTTGGGGGAAGAACCCCTACAATGATGTCTTTACCCTCTTTAATACAATGCCTCCAACTGTTCTGGAAATAAAACTAACTTAACAGAAACAACTGCTTTTTGTCAGTTCTAAACTGATCCTAACTACTGTAACTTATACAGAACTAATTTATTATTTTACCCTGTTATTAGTTTGTTAAATAATTGCAACAGTATTCCTCTACAACCCCTAAATTCTCTTAACAGATAAAACAAAACTAAGTAAAAGTAAAATGGAATGACCGACAAGCCCAACACCTGCCTAGTCAAAATGAACGACAATTTTGTTCCTGAATTCTTCATGAGACTGTCAGCCTCTTAAGTCTCCTCAGAGCTGGATGCTCCTGCATCACTATGGAAAGGAGTTTGTTTTGACCACAGGAATCTCGGTCTTTGACTGCAGACCGAAAGCACTTTGACCGAAGTTGGCCATAGGCCTTTGACCATAGCCCCAAATTTGACCTCAAACTGAAATTCAGATTGTTGACCAACAATGACTTTTGGTAATTTTTGAAAGTTTGACCGACCATTATCAACTGGTATTTGGCCAAGTTTGATTAGTTTTTCTTGATCTAATTTTGGCATAGGTCCCTAGAATGTTTTGGAATATTGTAATTATTGTTGAAGAACAAATTCTCCTAAGAAGAAACGCTTGCTAGGTTTTTCCCAATGTTGGGTTTTCCCAGGTTAAATTTGTTAACTCTTAGTGCTTGGATGTATTTTTATGATCTTACTTTTACTATTACATTATTGTTGAGATTTTCTATGTATAATTGCTTAATGATATGAGATAATTTGGTTAGAAATAATTAGAAAGTAATTATCAGATTAGAAGATCAATTGTATTATACTTTATTGTAGAAAATTCAACATGGAATTAGAGCCTTGATGAAAGAGAAGCCATCAAAGAGACCTAAAGAAGCCAATTTTGGATGACTTGTCTTCATTCTTTAGTATATAGCCAAATGTTTTGAAGCCCTAGAATTGAAGACAAACTATAGAAGAAGGTGATTCTAGAGTCAGAGGGAGCTAAAGAGAATATCTTTGTTTATGTTCTCTCAAGAAGCATAACAAATAATAATGAAGTTTGGTTAGTGGATAGTGGTGCCTCTAGACGTATGACTAGTTTTTAAAATATTCTCACATATTTGAAAAAAAAGGCTTAGCTTTACACGTGGAATCGAGAAATACCCTCATTTCAATGCTAAATATGCAGTAAAAGGAGTTGGGTCAACCTCATTTCAATTGGAATCAAGAAAGATCCTTCATATAAGTGAAGTATTGTTTGTACCAGGATAAAATAAGAATTTATTTTTTATTTCAACGTTGGAAGACAAAGGATATAGAGTTGCATTTGTGGGATGGAAAAGTTATAACATGGCCTAGAGGATAAAACATAAATTCTGCAAAAATTATTGGTGTTCGAGAAGGAGGATTGTATAGACTGATAAGATGAACAACTTAAGCACTAGTCCATGATAGCATCAGCCTATGTGAGCTATTGCATTGAAGACTTGCTCATCTACATTACATGGCCTTGCCTACATTAATAAAAATGGTTACAAGTCTTCCAAATATTAAAATTGAACATGAGGCCATCAAAGTAACTTTGTTTGTTAGGAAATATTCATTTGTTCTGGTATATGGTAATCAGTTATGGTCGTATGGTATCATTGCATATCTGACACAAAGGAACTTTAACCTTTTGTTCGGTGGTATGACTGGGCATCCTTATCTCGATTGTTGATTCACTGAATATTCAACAATCATACGGGCATGGGCACGATCAATTATTTGACCCCGCACATGTCCGTTTGATTGAAAAATATTGGCTAATCAATAATCAAGATAGGCTCAGGGGGTCTGACTTAATTATTTGGTTTGTTTCACTGAGAATGAGAATTTATTTTTTTGTTTGTGGATATGATTTATCTCATATTAAAATATTTTAATATGCATGGACAAAGCTGCAGTAGGAATGATGTTATCCAGTGGTAACAAAAATCTGAATTGTGCTAAGAGAAATTAAAAAATGCGAGAGTTTGAGTTCTGAGATCGCCTTTGATCTCTTTGTTTGATTCATGGTTGCCAATAATTGGTTTGATTCATAGCTTCAATTTGGTTGATGTGTGACATCATAAGCTCTAAGCAAAGAATCTCCAGCTAAGTCAGGATGCCACAAAGGACACACCCTTTACATGACATGTGTCACACTAATAAGATTATGGATGTTGGAACTGAAATTGCATACAACTTGGATTTACATGTTGAAACTTTGACCAAGTTGTGTGTAGGACCACACTCTTTTATTATTGGTTGTTGCATGACACATAGGCAGAATGAGTCTACTAATTCAAAATTGGTTCAACATGGAAGTTAACCCATAGAATTTACAATATAATGCATTGTGTTGGCACAAAAGTGACATCAGGGGAAGACCCTGGGTTCAGGCTTGGAGGGCCAACAATGGCTCATTGTAATCAAGGACAACGCCAACATTTTCACCTTACCCAATGGATAAGGAGTCTCACCTGAGGCATGCCACGACCATAAAATAAGAAGGGTCCAACATGGGGTCAAGGTTATATCAACCATCAATATGTAAGCAACATTATACATATACTCACCATAAAAGGATAACATTCAGGACAACAAATCTACCACATACATAGACTTGCAGTACATTTAAAATTTTAGTGCGTCCACATATCATAAGAAAATACATACATCGTACCAAGAAACTAGTCCACATCTTCATTCATATTAAGTCAACAGGACAGCAATACATAATACATTGGCCTTAGCCACAAGTAACTACATGAAATACCCAATAACAGGATATAACTACCTATGATAGGCTCAACCTACTTCTTGGCTACTGGTTTAGTCTCCAATCCAGATGTTCTGAGCAGCTGCATCTTCCTCTCTGCTCATTCGTGACTAGACGCTACTACCAATCCCTCAAACTGCAACCAACCCCTTTCTCCTTATGAATTTCTCCTTTTGTATTCCGTCTGTTGCTTGCATTGCAAGTTCCCACTAAGCTGTTCCTTCCTTGGCTACCTCTCATCCGGTCCACTTAGTTGCCCCTGCCTTCTGCTGATACCTTGCCACAACCATCCTGCAACTACCTGTTCCTGCCTTCTGCCCTAGCTATCTTTTCCGCAACCTGACCATTGTTTTCGCCATTCGTTTCCTCTTCTTTATATCTTCAAAATCTTACAAAATATTTTAAAATCAAAACAAAGGCCCCAACAGGCCCCGATCACAATTCTTTGACTCATCCTTGAGTCAATTCATTTTGAGCTCTGCAAGTCCTGTTGGTGTCTCATTATGCACTTTTGTCAGTGGATGCTCTGGTTCTACCAGATGACGAGCTAATGCTCTTGTTGTCTCGACTGTCATTTGTGGGGTGGTTTCTACTCCCATTGCGCCTTCTTTCCCCTGTGGTTCTTCTTTTCCAAATGAAGGCCCCAACTCTAGAATATTGGTGGTCGTTTTCTGCTTGAAATCATTATACTTTTGGAGGGCAGCCTCCCAGCTGACAATGATCATGTCAGCTTGTTGAGTGAAGTCTTCGGATGTAATGAACATTAATTTGGTTGTCTTTTGACTGCATAGACAGTCCCACTATTCTCCGTTGTTGTTGTAGACTTCTTTTAGAGCCATAACCTGTAGACGGACCGATGGGCGTAGGTCTCTTATCAGCTTTTTGTTCTTGTTGATTCTTCTTCAATCTGATCAACCTGTGTTTGAATGGCGATGATCTGATGATCAATCTGCTGGAGTTGGTTGGAATCCATGTAGTCTCTTCTATTGGTAAACAATACATGTAGCTTCTCTCTCATAGGGTATACTAAATGATTCTTGAATGCAAGGCTTCTCGACCAGTCGTGAACTCTATCCATCAGTGCATACCCATCTGTGAGTGCATCAGAGAGTGCTTGCTTCTTGGCTTCTACCTCGCTGATCTTCCCCTCTATTATTCTTGCATATATTTCGACCGAGTCTGGAAATGCTGATCTTCCTGTTTCTAGCTTCTTCTTCATGTCAGCATTGGTTGCTACCAAATTTGAACATGCTACTTGGATTTGATCATAGCAACTTACCAGTGTGCAGGCTGTAATGTCCTTTGGAGCTTCCGTGTTGGCATTTGTGATCGTCGGCCATAATGACCAAAACTTCTTTGCTAATTGATCAACCTGCGCCTGCAAATATATATTTTCTTGTCGCAGTTGATCTCTCTCCTCTGTTATTTCCTGTAGATGTTGTTTTTGCTTCTCATGCTCTCTAGTAATATCATCATGTATTCTCATGCTCTCTTTACGCTGCTTGTTGAATAAATGCAAACAATTTCACCGAAGACTAGTGTTGCAGGGTGTCGGCTTGAATTATGCTTGGTTCTGGAAAATTTTGCTGAATTGGCAAGTTGTTGGTGATCGATTTCTCAGAATGGGAGGTGGAAGAATGAATTGACTGTGATTGTGGAGTGAACTGGGGAGTGGGAGGAATGATATTAGGGTTAGGAACCATTGGGAAATTGTAGGGAACCATGGATGGTACGGTTTGGCATCCTCCTCTTGCAAAAGAGTTGTGGTTGGTCCTTTATCTTGGAATGGGTTCAACGCAAAAAGTAGAGAGACTAGAGAGGTCTGTTGGGTGCCACTAGCAGAGGTGGCCCCTCTAAACTACTCTGTTGATTCAACCTCCATATCTACAGTTGCTAGTCAGGTGCTAGAGGGGATGGTTTCCGAAAGGGTTGTAGAAGTGGAGGCAGTGTGGGGAGAAGATTCCCGTGACCAAGGTGGGATAGTAGAGGTATTGGGGGGAATTTATTCAATAATCGGGGATGTAAAGACTGATTGTCCGACCTCATCAGTAAGGTTGACAATGTGAATTGTCGGGGTAGTTCTCGGCTTCTTAACTGCTAGGTTCCTAATTAATATTTTATTTTTTTGTTTCGAGATTGTTCACTGGGATGGGGTTCAAGCGCCCCCAGTGGGGATTATCATAGCCAACAGAGTTGTAATTATTGGCAGAAACATGGTAGAACCTTGAAATTGCATGGGCTAGTTAGCCTCACCTAAGTGCTCGTCGAAGCTTGCGATCATCTGCCTTATCACAAAGATTTCTTTTTCCATTTGTAGCACCATTGAATGTATATCATCTTCAACTGGCCTCTTTTTGCTACTTTCTCCTGCTTCTCTCTCTTGTAGCTATGGCTTTAATCCACTAAACAGATATCGATACTTCCCCTCTGTAATTTCACAGGCTACCCCCAACCATGATCCAATCTCTCTATGGAGTTCCTCTTCAGTGAAAACAAAATTTTGTGGCCTCATCTTGAAATTGTCAAGATGGACACGTTGTTGTCAAAGGTAAGTGCACCCATGCGAGGATCCAAACCAAATTTCCTTGGAAAAATAATCCAACAATGGTTTTGGTATCCTCTTTGTCTACCTAATTGCAATCAGAAACAACTCATACCATTCAGAGAAAGCTACCTCATTAATTTCTTTACTGCTCGAGTCCCCCAATGCTCTCCATGGCTCATACTGAAGCGCTAATGGTTGTCCTTTAGTGATCTACATCATCTCCCTCCCCCTTGGTGGTCGCCATTTCCACATCGCCAAAGACATCAATGTGTATCCAAACAGGAAATTGGTACTCTCCTTGTAGATATCTTCACAAGCTTCGAAGAGCTTGTTTAGTATGAAAGCAGACTAGTTGAGCACTTCTCCATTGCAGCAGTGCTCCGCAGTCGAAATTGCATCTAGAGCACATTCATTTCTTGCGAAGTGTCTCATGGTCTTGACTACTATGATGTAGCTGGAAATCCTTATCTCAATTTTACTAATCATGTCAATTTTGGCTCCCCTTCTGCCACGCTTCGTTCCATATTTTGCATAATATTCATCTTCTCCCTGCTTCTTTTCTCTTTTCATGCCTTCTTGCAACACTTTGTTCACCACATTTCCTCCGGCTGACACCCCTGTGAGACGATGGATATCATCTACATGAATTGATTACTCCTTTTTGAGCCACAGGGACCTCCCATGTATTCTATTGGCTAGTAATTTGGTACACTACATTGCAGCTAGTTGAGTGCCGAAGACTGGTAAACTTCTCAAATTGATCAATGTCAACCTCTGTAATCCTCTGAAATATTCCTTGACCCTGGTTGTTCTAGTGCCATCTTCCTTCTAAATTTCTTCTGTATATAGCTCCCTTTTTAGCGTTGGAAACTGGAAATAATCAGTAAGGTCATTGTTAACTAAGGTACATTTGTCATATTTTAGATTTTCTAGTAGTGCAATTTGCTCATCTAGTTTATCCTCTGGAACTAAGAGAATTCCCTTTTACATTGCTCTGTGTCTCTAATAGACAATCGTCACTTGAGGTTTTGAACTTCTGTGCTTCTGTTGTTGTTCTTCAGAGTGAAATTGGAGTTTGTCTACTACATGTACTTGAAATTCTATAGCTTCCTTCATTATCATGAAAATTAAGTAGCCGGGCTTGACACGACATTTCGTGACTATACTTTGGCAACTAATTACTACGAAAAATTCCCCATGTATCCTAACCATGCTTTGCGGCTGTCGGCTGACCTGGACCTGACATTTCTGACATGGATTGGGAAAGGACAGAGTGGGCTGCATGGCTTATTAACTTTGCCATAATGGAGGGTATTTATTAGCTAAATTTGTTCCTAACGGGAAAAGATTTTACGGATTCCACTCGACAATTGCATTATTAGTTACTTATAATGGAAATGACTACTCGCACGACAGAAAAGATGGACAAAGTGTGTGACTATTAAGACTAAAAATGTGTCTGCCTATGTGTAACCTAAGAACTGGAAATGCATGTGCCTACGAGTGACTATTAAGTCTACCTATTCCCCCCCGACCACAAATGGGTTGCGGTATTATGACATTTTTGCCACAAACTTATTGACACTTTTTCTTATTCTTGCTAAAAGGATGATAAAAAACACAAACTTCAAATGAATATTGAAATGATATGGATAACTTTTATTGACTACTACCTACTTGCGGGATTGTTTCCAAGACCCCCTTAACTTGATAGTGTGTTCATTAGCATGTGGAAGGGCTTCAGGCGTGCGGAGTTTACCTAGCCTTGTAACATTTATCCATCCAGTTGCACCAACCTTACCACTCCAGAATATCTGATTTCCACAACTATGAACGAGCCTAGCTAGTGCATCTTCAATTTACCCAGGAATTTTTGGAACTTGCTGTCATATAATAATGCGTGATCTCCAACTTTGAATGTCTTCTTTCTGACATTCCTGTCATGCCAAGGTTTTTGCCTTCTTTGTTCTACTTACTGGTAAAGTTCGACCAAAAATCTGGATTCATCAAGTTCCATCAGTTGATTTAGCCTTTCTCTTAATTCTACATTAGCTGTCATTTTTGTTGGCTTAGAAATAAACATGTTGGGTACTATGAACTCTATTGGCACTACTACTTCCTTCCCATATACCAACTGAAATGGTGTTTGTTTATGAAGTCTTTTCACTGTTGTTCTGTATGCCCATAGAGTTGTTGGTACACGCTCTTCCCAGCCATCCCTGTTAGTTGATATAATTTTCGTGAGACCATTTTCCAGTATTTTATTGAATGCCTCAATAGTCGCGTTGGCCTGTGGATGGTATGGACTACTTTTATGATGCTGAATCATAAAGTTATTGAGAAGAGACTTAAAGGTTTCATTTATAAAATGTGTTGATTCATCACTTGTTAGGCTTTTTGGGCATCCAAATCTTGAAATTATATTCTTGAAAATGAACCTTGCGGCAGTGTTGGCCGTACAGTCTTTGATTAGTGCTACCTCTACCCATATGGTGAGATATTTTGTGGCCGTTATTATGTATCTTGCATGTGAATGTTGACTTGTGGTATTATGGGTCCGATGAAATCTATTGCCCACTTCTCGAAGATCTGCACTGTATGAACAGGTTTTAAGGGGATTTCATCCCATCGGGAAGGCTTTCCAACCCTCTGAAAGACATCACAATTCTTAGCATATTATTTAAAATCTTTGTGGAGGGTTGGCCACCATAATCCTACATGAAATATCTTCCTTGCGGTGGATTTTCCTCCTACATGGCCTCCTGCAACCCCAGCGTGACATTCCCAGAGCACATCTTCTCTTTCTTGTTAAAGTATGCAATATGTCATGACTTGATCCAGGCCCATCTTACAGAGATGTCATATGATTAGTTGGTAGTTTTCTTCCCTTACTATTAGATGTCGCTTCTGCGTTGGTGTATACCCCTCCGGGAAGTGCCCTGTTTTTAATAGCCCAACAATTTCTTCTAAGTAGTCTGGGACTGCTTCTATTCTAAATAAGTCAGCATCAGGTAGCTGATCGTCTAATGGCCCTTCATTCTCTCTAGTCTCCAGTCGTGAAAGATGATCCAGCCCCACATTTAGTCTTTCGGGTTTGATGACTACCTTGAAAGTGAATTCTTGGAAGAGTAATAGCCATCAACATATATTGCCTTCTAACACAGGTTTGTTTACTAAATACTTCAATGTTGAATGCTCTGTGAAAAATTTGAATGGTGCTCCCAACAAGTAATGCTTGAATTTTTGCAGAGAGAAGACCATGGCCAGTGCCTCCCTCTTTGTTGTCATATAGTTCCTTTATGAAGTTGACAACTTCCCACTGGCATAGTAGATCGGGTGATCCATATTTCTTTTGCCTGGTTGTGCTAAGAATGCTCCTAGCATGATCCCTCATGCATCAATATGTACATGAAATGTTTTGTTCAAATCTGGATAGATAAGGATTGGAGCACTTACCAGTTTCTCTTTCAATTTATCCAATGCTGCTTGACATTCCTCCATCCAAGTGAATACTTTCGTCCTCTTCAGTAACCTCTCCATCGGGGCTGTGATTGATGCATTATTCCTAATGAACTGCCGATAATACCTTGTATGACGCAAAGTGGACTAGAGTTACATTACATTGTGTGGTGGTTACATGTTGATGATTACCGCAACCTTTTGTGGATCTACGCACACTTCGTCTTTGCAGACAATGTGGCCTAACAATGTTCCAAATGTAACCGCAAAAATTCACTTCTTTAGGTTTAAGGAAATTTGAAACTATCAACATCTTTCAAACATGACTCTTAGTAAGCTTGTGTGTTTATTCAACAGACTAAATATTGTCCAATCATCCATGTACACTTCTAGGAACCTGTGAATATAGTCTCAGAATGCAGCTATAAAAATCCTTGAGAAGACTGTAGGTGCGTCATTCAGTCCGAAAAGAATTACATGGTAAGCATATGACCCCCATTCAATGGTCAACGTTGTCTTCCTTTTGTCCTCTTCAACTATTTGGACCTAATGGTGGCCCGAGAATCCATCCGTGAAGTAATATGCTTCATTTTCCACTACATTGTCCAGGACTTCATCGCTAAAGGGTGTCGGAAAGGGATCATGGACACATTCATTGTTCAAACTTCGATAATCAATGCAGACTCTGATTTCTATAGTGTATTTTTAGTTTTGTATGACTATCAGACTTATCGGTTCCATGTCATCTACTGGAAATATAATCCCCTCTTTTAACATTTTATCTATCTCCCTCTTAACCTTTTCTTTCACCCTGGGGTTTAACTTATACGGCTCGTGGTTCACTAGATGGGCATCCAACTTTAGAACAATATTCATCTCCCCTATGTCTCCTTTTATTCCTTTTAGCTCCGCTACCGACGCTGGGAACAAGTCTTGGTATTCTTGCAACAGGTCAAAAATATATTTTGTCGTCTGTTCATCCCAATAATCCCCCATAGATGCCATCTTGGGTTTATCTTCCATTCCAATATTTTTCTTCCTCAATTTCATCAGTAGTAGGTGTACGGCTTCTCTTGCGGGACTTCCTTGTATATCCCTTTCCCCTTATGTTTCCTCAAAGGTCAGATGTCTCAATCCTTCTAACCCATCTTCATCTAGTTCTACACCCACCTTGTCGCAGGAAATATCTTCTGGAGAACCTGTGTCATAAAGATATAGTAAGAACTTTTCATCAATGCAACCTTCAAATAACTGTCCTAGGGTGAACAAGATTCTTTTAATTGCATGTAATGTCTGAGTCATGCGTATGTCATCATCCTTGAATGAGAAGCTGCTAATGAGCTGAGCCTCCATGGTATTCCAATCCACTGTTTGTTTATGAAGCCCTTGTTGCACGTACCAAGCTTGGGGAATGGTACCTAGGGTATGTATGAATACATGTACCCAAAGTTCTTTCAGAATCCTTTCTCTTTCCCAACTTCCTATGCATGCCTCTAAGTGCTTCTTAGGATTAGAATTACCTCTGTATTTCATTCTATGTTGTGGGCTATCTCCTTCTTGCCTGAACCTCTCCCTCATGGCTTGCTTTATAGTTCTCCATTCTCGCAACGTGTTGCGGTGTGTCCTCCACCATCTTGCTGGTGTGGCGAGTAGCGTGATATCTAGCAATGGAACCTTATGATATTCTCTTACTCCCCTGTCTAATTTGTTTAAGAAAATGTCCACTGGTTCAATGCTAGGGAATTTGGGATAGTCACTTACCTTTTCCCCTATCCAATTTATCTTTCCTATCTTTGCACAATGTCTGGTATCAATTTCATATCTGCCTTGCTGCCATGCATCCCACATAGCTTCTGAGCTCTGAATAATCCTCCAGCTGACAGATCCTCCTGCTGTAGGATTTATGTAATCCTCTCTTTTACCTGCTATTAGTGTGTATAGCTAGTCTAGCATTCCTGACTTGTCCATTTCATCTACAGGTTCCGTGAACCTGGGTCCTTGATATGGGTCCAAGGGTTGTATCACCCTCATTCCTTTTGCTTCGAAGATCATTAATTATTTCTTTAGGTCGATGACAACATAGTTTTCATAGGCCCAATTGATACCAAGGAATGCTAGATATGGGTCCTTATCACGCATTATGTCAATTAATTCAAACTCAGTGTACGCCCTTACTCTCACCACATCCACCTCTACGTTTTCCAACCTTCCAATGGGTAGGATACAATATTGATTCACCGTTCTCAATTGTATCGGTGAATATTTCAGCTGTGGCTTCCCCATCACCTCCCATCTTTTCTTGGGAAGGATGTTTACATTTGACCCTAGGTGTAGAAATTCCCATTGTAGATCAACAGATTTTGTAATAGACTAAAGCAAAATACAAGATCTACTTCTACCATAAACTTTTTGGAAGCTTAATCAATTTGAGCATGATCAATGAGAACATTATAAATAGACTACACGTCAAAATATTTTTACCATTTCATTGGAGTAAGTTTGAGAGTGCATTTTTACCCCTTTTTCTTCGATTTTAAGGTGAACGATGTGGGAGATTCAATGCATCATTTCTCGAACTGTCAGTAGCAAGTAATATTTCTGCCTTTTCTCTTGTATTTTATTACATTTTGATGAATTTTTAGTGGATTTTTTCTTTCTAGAAGGAGGAATTTCATTTTTTAACCGTGTTAGTGATCATCGCGGGTTTTCTCATTGGACCTGTGATGGTTGCCCCCGAACCGAAAGGCCCTCATGATGGCATCGTGCTTTTAATAAAAACAGACGCGATGGTTCCAGAGAAGAATATTTTAAGGCAAAACTCCCTTGCAAAGCAAAATGTTTTAAGTTTATTCCATGGAAAAGCATTTAACTGGTGTGTAATGATGTTTTGTAGGATATTTTTACTAACATGGTCCTAGAATGGAAGGAAAGAGGCCATGAGGCAGAATACCACCAGGTAGCCCAAGATCCAAAATGTATCAATGGTTTGAGGAACTGTGGGTTGCTGAAGTTCTTCAGGACTATAGGACTTAGAGCCCAAAATGAACTACTGCACTACTTGATCAACCTATGGGATATTGTGTTGGGTTGTGTTATATTCTTTCCACAACTAGCCCATGTAGTTAACTAGGGTTTAGAGGGAGGAAGGTCACAATGCCCCAGAAATTTTTGGTTGTGGACCCTATGTTAGGTTGGGCAGCTCCACCTATGGTTTTGTGCCTGGTTTTCGCACATTTTTTTGGATGCGATCGTTTTGGGTCCATAGTATTGGACGTGATGGTTTTTGGTCCACGATATTGGATGCTTCAGCATGTATAAATATGTGTTATAACATTGAAAGGAAAATAATGAAAAATCAAGCTGGTAGTCTCAGTTTTGAGATCCACGGGAAAATCTTTGTGTATATGTGTTTTATGTGTTATTCTCTCGCATTGTTTATTTTATGTGGTTTAGAATTCATATGCAGGTAATTTCTATACAGGGTTAAAACCTACATTTGGAATCAGAGTTGTTTTGGCTTCATGGGGATGCCTTTGTTGCTGAGGGGTTTCACTCGGACCTGTGGTAGAACTTGTTCAGTGGGAGATCTGCGAGATTGATTCTAGTGGTGAAAGAAGATGGCAAGCAGTGGAAAGATAGAGATCGAGAAATTTAATGGTCAGAGTTTTGAGTTGTGGGAACTCAATATGGAGGACCTATTGGTGGATAAAGATCAGTGGATCACGGTAGATCCCGGTGCTAAACCAATGG
>APFE031450121.1:102654-115490 GCA_000404065.3 Pinus taeda | reverse complement strand
TGCACAAGCAAAGAGAGAGCAAACACAAGCGTAAAATCTACTAAAAACAACCATGTATCAGTCAAGAAGGATACAATTTACATTAATCATTCATAGGACAAATGAAAATGGAACCATAAGAGTAGTCATCTATCTTTATTAATCAGAAAATGGAGTAAGGTACAACCAAAGTCCTGACGCTGATTCCTTCTCTAGAGGGTCCAGCCAGCATGTCTTCCAAGCATTCACCTTTGAAGTGGATCTCCCAAGTCAAAGAGGTCTCTCTCTCACATACAAGGCAACAAGCTCATAACCTTCCTCAAGCTCAAAATAAATCCTCACACAACACACCAAATGCCTACAAAGAGTAGCACTAATGCACTAAGAATTCCTCAATCAAAGTCTATATGTTCCAAACTAGTTGCTCATGGGCAATGGAGGAGGCTTATAAAGGAGAAGGAGTCTCCATGAATAGGTAAAGGATGAGCTCTCCCCCAAGATAAGTGGATGATCAGTCGAACAAACATGCCAGAGAAAGAATGGCGACCTCAATAATGCTAACAGCCAAGTCTGGAGTCATCTGGAAGATTGGCTGTTAGAACAAATTCGCCTAAACAGGATCAGCGCGGGTGCAAAATTGGGCTGGCGCGCTGGCATCGCAGACCAATTATAGAAGAGGTCTGGTCAGCGCTCAATGATACAAGCGGAGGGCGTGCTGTCCGTGAAATTGGACCAGCGCGGAAAACGCGTGTGCTTCCGCGCTGGCAGCACAACAGTTACATTAGCCTCCGCCAGTCAGCGCGGTTATTTAATAAACAATCACGATGATTCAAATAACTTAGGCAAAGAGGGTTTTTAGCCATTTTTAGAGAGCATAAGTGAGGTGAATATGGTTTTATGGCACAGTAGGGAGACTGACATGATGGCAGTGACATTTTACTATGTAACAGTGCTTATGGCAGAAAGGTAAGGTTTTGCAGGGGGTTTTGGGTTAATTTTCTTAGGCGAAAGAGGGCTTTGTCAGGATGTAAGGGTCAAGTTAGGAAATGATTCGAATGAAATATAAGTGGAGGAGTGAGGAAAGTTGGGTAATGGACCATGTGGGACCCTCTTTAGTACAGCAAAGCAGACCATCTCCTTCCCTCAGCCTTCGAAATGACAATACTGCATCTCAAGGCTAACACTGGCTTCTTCTAGGCATGAAAGCCTCCCTGTGAGGTTTCAAGAACTGTAGACCAATGCCTTTGCAATAAACAATCAAGATTAAATCTACTACGTAGTGTTCCATTGGGCATGTAGTCTAACTAATATGAAATAAACTGGAAAAACCTATTTACAATACCAAGGCTTTAAAGCCTTAAACGAAGTAAGGTTTCAAAAACCGCCTATTGACTAGGCCATCGAAAACATCTTCCCCCTCTAAATTTTGCAGAGTGAAAGTGTTGGTTATCAAAGATTGAGTGATGAAAAATGGTCATTTCCATAAGGCATCAAATTTACCGTGGTTTCCCTTATTTTCCTTCAAGGCATCCCATTTGAGAACCCAGTCACCAACCTGGAAGTTGTTCATCTTTGCTTTTTTTAACAAAGACCTCCTTGATTTTCTTTTGATACACTACTAACCTTTCAATCAGTTAACCTCGTCCAGCTCCTCTTGCAAGAATTTTTCCATAGGGAGGGTCCATTGGATTGGAAAAATAGCCTCAATACCATACACCATCTTGAATGGAGAATTACCTATGGATTTCTTGGTGGTAACTCTGTCAGCCCACAACGCAAACTTCAACTTGGAATCCTAGTTCCATTTATTGTCTTCTAGCAGTTTTTTGATTATCCTTACCAGGCTTTTATTGGATTATTCTGCCAAGTCATTGCCTTGAGGGTAATATGAGGTAGAATGCACTAATCTAATGCCCATTGATTCACACAAGTCCATCAATTCCTTTTCTCCGAAAGCTGCTACATTATCAGTAACTATCTTGGTCGGGTAGCCAAATCTCGTAAAAATATTCTCAGTTAAGAACTTAATGACAACCTGATGATCAACCCTCTTAGTGGGTATGGCTTTAATCCATTTGGAGAAATAGTCAGTGGCTACTAAGAGCCACCGATGCTGGCCACTGGAATGTGGATTAATCTCCCCTATTAAATCTAAACCCCACTACTGAAAGGGACCATTGGTGTGTATTGGCTTCAAGGGAAAATATTTTATTTGTCGCCTTCCTGTAAACCTCTAGCATCTGTCACAAGAATTCACGAATGAAAATACATCAGAGAATAGAGTAGGCCAATAATACCCAGCCCTCAGGATTTTGTGGGTTGTGGTTTTCCAATAATGATACCCTCCACAGATGCTGGAATGAAACTGGTGCATAACTTCGACCGATTTTTCTTTGTTCAAACACCTCAAGAGGATTTCAGATGGGTCCCATAAAGCAGGTTCTTATTAATACAAAACTTGGCTGCTCTGAGCTTGATGGTCCTAGCCTGACTTGAGCTAAGCCCTGGAGGGACTTCAAGATTCAACAAGAAATGAGATATACTGGAATACCACTCACAAGTAGCCAAATTCTCAGCCAATGACTGATTTTCCCCTTGTTCTTCGGTTGCCTCCTCTGCTTGTTCAACTCCTAATTCTGCTCCTATGCAATTTATGTCCAACAGACTGCAATTTTTCTCAACCATAAGCTGAGCCAGGGCTTGGCCTTTGACTAGCTTGGTGGGCTTTATCTCTATGTTGAACTCTATGAGTTTTTCAATCCATTTGGCCCTTCTTCCATCAACATCTGGCTGGGCTAGGACATCCTTTACTGCAGCTGAAGGTACATAGGAGATTACGTTTGAGTGCAGAATGTAGATTTGGAATGCCTTTAAAGACTTTATGAGAGTATAGGCCTACTTTTCAATGAGGTCATACCTTAATTCAGCATCCATCAAAGTTTTGTTGAAGAAGGCCATTGGTTGTTTTATATCTTTAGCATTTTTCTACAACAAGACTGCTGTGAGTGTATCATAAGAAGAAAAAGAGAAAATATAAAACTCGTTGGTGTAGTCTGGGCTGACTAAAGTGGGAGCCTCCATGATAGTTCTTTTGATGGCTTTGAAAGATCTTCCTGTAGCCTCTATCCATTTTACTTTTGACCCCTTCTTGAGCATAGAAATGATGTGCTTCACCAGTTCTGCAAAATTTGGAATAAAAATCATCACAAAGTTGATCTAACCCAATAAAATTTAATGTCCTTTTTCGACGTTGGGATGGACAATGTTTGTATTTCTTGAACCCTTTCTCGATCAATCTTGACACTTGCAACAGAAACAATATGTCCTAAAAGTTTGCCTTCTTCTAAAAAAAACTATGACTTCTTGGGATTTACTAAGATTCCAAACCTTCTGCACTTCAAAAACACCATCTTCAAATGTTGCATGTGTTCCATGTGACTACTAGAAAAGATTGTTATGTCATCAAGGTAAATAAGGACAAACTTGTCCTTCTCTCCTAAAAAGGCTATGTCCATGGCCCTCTGAAAAGTAGCTCCAACATTCATCAGTCCAAAAGGTATCTTAGACTACATGAAAGTGCCCCAAGGAGTAGTGAAGGTAGTCTTCTCTTGATCCTCTAGGTGTACGACAACCTGATTGTAACCTAAGAAATTGTCTAAGAAAGACATGACTCTAGCCCCTAAAACCTTTTGCGACAAATGTTCCATCTTGGGTAGGGGGTAATTTTCTTTCTTAATGCACTTGTTCATATTTCTGAAGTCAACACAAAGCCTGATTTCTCCACTTTTCTTTATTACTACCACCAAGTTAGCTATCCATTTTGAGTACATTAGGGGAACTGTTATCTTGGCAGCCAACAACTTCTTAATTTATTTTTCAATCAAAGGTAATAATAGAGGGCTAATAGGTCTCAGCTTCTACTTAAAAGGGATGGTTTCCTTCTCCAATGGAATCTTATGCTGGATGATGTTTTTGTCGTAAGTCTTAAGGTCATTGTATTCCCAGTCGAAGACATCAGCAAATTTCTTTGTCAAGGTGCAATATTCAGAACTTTGGGCAGCAGACAAGTGGGTAGATAAGTTTACATACTTTGGATGATCTGGGCTCCCTATATTGTGTCTATGGACTCAAATTCATTCTCTTTCTGGGCAGGTTTATAAGGTACATCATTATGATCAAACAACCTATCTAGAGGAACCAATCCTTTGGGTATATGGTTACTAGGCAGTTGTACAATGTTGTCTTGACCAATTTTTTTTCTCAGCTAGGACTGATGGCATTCCTCTATGGTTTCATTCTCTTGATCAATCTGAATTTCAGAGAACTCATCAATGACTTGTAGAAACCTATTTACTTCATCATCATCTTCAAAGAGTTTCCAATACTTGAAATTATCAGGCAAGGATGGTCTATATTCCACTTGGATTTCATAAGTCAACTTAGGAGGTATAGGAGGGATAAAAGTGCTACTAAAAACAGCAAGTGAATCAACAATTTTATTCTTAGCCCTAGGGATATATGAAATACTAAAGCTATTGAAAGAATCCTTAAGCTTCCATACCTCATCTCTGTATGCTTTTAGCCTGGGATGCCTCGCCTAGAATGTCTTATTCACTTGTTGAATAATAAGGTCTGCATCTCCAAACACCTTCAAATGTTTGATGTCCATTTCTTTAGCAACATCCAAGCCTAACATCAAAGCCTCGTATTATGTTATATTATTTGTGACTTGAAAAGTTAGCTTGAAAGCTAAATGTATCATTCTTGTGTGGGAGATACCAAAACTACACCTGCTCCTACAGCTTCCCTAGAGCAAGCTCCATCAAAGAACATGACCCAAATTTGTGGACCTTCTTCCTCTGTGATCTGACAAACTGGTTTCCTGAGCTGCATGGAGGCCAACTGAGATTCTTCTATTTGGAGAATACAGGCTCCAAAATCAATGTCAATAGCATAGATGGGATGATTAGTGGGATGCTTCTTATCACCGATAATATAAGCTAACTAAGCTTCCCTGTATAATCTCCTACTCTCACCTCTGAAAACTGGAATAGTAGCATAGGACAGGTCGTTTTGTAACATTCCACCCAATATTTTGATCCATCACCTAGAAAGAAGCATGCCAAACTTAGGGGGAACATCTTCTACCACAATATCCATCATCATGCTCTTCATGGGCAACTGGAATAGGGTGATGGCTAGGTCTTTGATTAACCCCAAACATTTCACCTTCCATGAGTAAAAAGAAAAGAAGTCATGATAAGGCCTAGTGATGTCAAGGCCCAACTCTTCCATGACATCCTTGGGCATTAGGTTATGGCTGGCACCTGTGTCCAGCAGACAATTGTGGAGTATTTTGTCATGAATATTCAAGGAGACATAGAATGATGGGGAATTATCATGAGAAGGTTCAGTCATTGGGCTAAGAAGAACTACAGGTTTTTCATCTTGTAAATTCACATAGTAGTTGGATGCTTGAGTGGCCTTAAGCTCAAGGGCCTCAAGGATGGGTCTCTTAAAGGCTTCATTCATCACTAGTTCCATGAGCGGTATAGATATTTTCAACTTCACTATTTCTGATTCAAAAGTGAAAGGAGAAGGGGAATTTTCGGGGCCTCTTATCTCTTGAGCTAGAGCTTTGAGAATGATGGGATTAGCTGCTAGTCATTTTTACTTGTTAGTTTGCTGCATTGCAGGGACAACAAATCTTTGAACAGGGGTTTCCTTGACATTGTTCATCTTCAACCTCAAATTATATCCTTGCTGATCTTCGGTTTGTAGAACAGCCCGACCATCCCATTCTTGGCTGGTCTAGTCCTTAAATAATGACTCTTCATAGGAAACCAAGGTCAAGAATGAAGCACTGCCTTTAGATCTCATCATCTTCATCTAACTATTCCTCTTCCATGACTACATTTTGAAAAGGGGTTTTCACCCTTTGGTCTTCATTGGCATCTTTGCTCCTTTGCATAATCCGCAACTACTCATTGGCTCTTCTACATGGATTAGGATTTCTAGGAACAAAGGTATTAGGGGCTCTTCCTTTCCTTGGGTGCTGCTCAACCTTTAATTTAGAAATTTCAAAGGCTAGTGACTCTATCATCTTGGTCATTTTATCTATATTGGGGTCTAAATATGAAGAAGGTTCACCCCTTTATCTCCTCTGGTCAACATGTCCCTTGAGTTTCTCTACAGCCATGATGTTGGACTCTACTTCTATGGCTTCATCTTGCATTTTAGCCAAAGAAGCACATCTTCTCTCCCTCAACAATAGGCAGAAGTTAGAATCGAAGGCATTGACATAGGTGAGCTTAGAAGAGGTAGGGGTGGGTTTCACTTCCGTTGGTATCTTGTTGCACATGCGGTTAAACCTTTTATTGAAATCAGAAAGTGACTCCCCATTTTCCCTTTTCAGGTTCCCAAACTCGGTATGATAGTAGAGCAGATCTTTCTTATCCCCCCAATGCTTTAGGAACACATCATCTAAGGCCTTAATATTTGTTATAGATCTAGGGGTCAATTCTCTGAACCATTTTCTTACCTCTCCATCTAGGCTTTGGAAAAATACTCTCATCCACACATCATCTTGACTAATGTCTATATTATCAACATAGTTATAGAAGGAATCAAGATGTTATTCAATTGTAACTCCTCCAGTCCCAGTGAACTTAGCCATGTATTTCTAATATTCTCCAATAGGCATTGCATTCAAAGGAGTGGGCAGTACTAGAGGTCCATACCTATAAGCTATGATTTTTTCCATTTTGGTGAGTGCTTGTGGACCTGCCATAGCTGTGGTGGATGGAAGAGTACTGGTAGTCTGAATGATAGAAAGATGAGGAGTGATTAACAGGAATAAAGGAGTATGAGGGATGGGAGGTGAGGTTTCCTTCGAGCTTAAAGTGAGAGGAGAACCTAAAGAATAAGGAGCTTTATGAATCTCTAAAAAAAATTCTTCATTTCTAGTGTTAGAAGCTATATTCTCGACTTGTATCATTCTATTACTAGCCTTTCTTGCAGGGATATAGAGGATTTTTTAGGTTTACCTAATCCTGATTCTCCTTTCTGTGGTATCTTTCTTCCTTTGATGATCTTTTAAAGGCCAGGTACTAGTTTAGCTAGTGATTTCTGAGGATTTCTCTAAGTATGCCTTACAAACTGAACCAGAACTATGATGTGCAGTCACTAAGAGGTTTGGTGTCCAGTAGAGTCGCCAGATAGACGATTAAAACCAGAAATGTGTCCAGACTTTGTTTATCATAAATGCTATATCTGTGTCATCTCCTAGGGAAGCTGAGCTTCGAACTCCTCTCCCCATCAACGCTGCCAATTATGTTAGCTCTCCAGGAAACTCTCCCAGGTTGTATCTCGGAGATGCCTGGTAACATATAATCTTCAATATTGTTCTGAGAACTATTTGAATGGATGATGGCTTGGTTCAAGACAGATAACCACTTCAACTCTATTTTAACTTCAGATATGCATGAACACCCTCAGCCTACAAGGCTTTAGACCACTAACGCTCAATATTTTGCAAATTAAGTGAATGAATGATGAATACTAACCACACCAGTAGATGCATACATAACATATGATGGCCCGTTGTAGCCAATGAATGAAGCATGTAAATCCAATCTATCTAAATGGATATAAGACGATAGTTATCTAGTGTTAGATACAAAAGAAACATGGATGACCTGTTCAATAGCAGACCCCATCCACCAATGTAGAGATAAGGTGACAGTTATCTAGCATTAGACATATGAGAAAGCATGAATAAACCAATCCAAGTGCAAGTTTAGAATATAAGGGAAATCGACATTGAGCATGTAACAACAAAAGAAGCTTTTATTACTGAAAATGAAGATGAGACACTGCAAGGAATAGAGTATATGTAGTCTCCAAAAGTTGAACCCTGGTTACATCTCACTTTCAGCTATTTATAGTTTATCTTTACAATTAGCCATTTTAGGGCTGGAGCTATCTTAATTGACCACCTACTGTCATTAATTGTCTAATTATGTTCCAGGACGCAACATCCTTTAAATCATGAAAACATTAATTAATTCTAGTACTGCATTGCCCTGTTAGGTAGTTGGCTTGATTATGAATGTGGAGCTCCATGACTGTTTAATTCTATTTGCTGGGTCATGTTGTGTCCTTCCTTCAGCCATGCTTTCTATTAATTCGTTTCAGCGATCAGACTGATAGAGACGACCACCTTCTCCATCAGGTAACAAATAGGGTGTGGAGTATGAGGTGCATGGGTTCACGGACGTGCCAAATAGGATGGACATAAAAGTGATGGAGAGGTGGAGGATGATCAGGAGTGGTCATGAATGAGGGCCATGGGATCGAGGGGACTACATGGTAAAGATTGTGTGCAAGAGACTTGAGGTCATGGTGGGAGCAGAACATATCCGGGCCGTTAGGTGAGAAAATCAGACGGTTATCGGGTGGAGAAGAGGTGCGCAGACAATAACACCTGGGGGGTGATTTGGCTCAAGCAGTTACAATTTATATCGGGTGCTCGTCTAGTGGCAAGTGATAAATGGTGGAGTATGCCCGATTCCATTTAGCGGGTGACATGTCATAGCAGAAGAGAGAGAAAAAATGCCTTTATTGAGAGGGTATTCCTCTTGCTAGTTGCCTATGCGATATGAGTGAGGGTCATTAGGTATAGCGGGGGTGATCTAATGGTGGGGAACGATCGGGCATGTTTCATTGATAGGGTGAGATGTGGGTCATTGGATCGGTGGGGAAGATCAATGGTGGAGGGACACGAAGGCACCGGACGTCCTCAGGAAATGTGTAGATGGTGCGTATGGCGGAAAGGTAATTTTTTTGGGGGGGTTTTGGGTTAATTTTCTTAGCTGAAAGAGGGTTTCGTCAGCATGTAAGTTTCGAGTTAGGAAACAAGAAAAATGAAATATAAGTGGAGGAGTGAGGAAGGTGGGGTAATGGCCCATGTGGGGCCCTCTTTAGGATAGCAAAGGGGACCATCTCCTTCCCTTAGCCTTTGACATGACATCATTGCATCTCAGGGATAACAGGCCCCATAAAGTTGATCGCCCACTTATCAAATGGTTTCAGAATCGTCTGTGGATTGAGCGGCATTTCATCCCTTTGCGATGGTTTCCCGATGCGTTGACAAACATTGTAGGCCCAATAGTACACTTTTGAGTCTTGATGTAAGGTTGGCCACCATAGCCTAGCGCAAAGGATCTTTTGTGTTGTTGCCCTTCCCACATAATGTCCCCCCTGCAACCCCTCCATGTGCTTCTACGAGGATCTATCCTCTTTCAAATTCAGGTACATATCTGCATAAGATTTCCTTGATTCCAATTTTGTAAAGGTGCCCCGAAATAACAGTAAAGTCCACTACGCATATCACCATTTCCTTCTTCTGTTGAACTGAATACCCCTGCGATGCAGTCCCTATGGTTAAGAAGTATCTGATATCCTCAAAGTGGCCATCTGCAATGCGTACTACATAAATTTGTGCATCAAGTAGTCCTTCCTATAGGTTTGTGGGCTCTTCAACATTCTCGATTTAGGATAGGTGATCTAGGCCTCCATTTAAGCATCCCGACTTCTCAATGACTTTGAAGTCATACTCTTGAAATAGTAACAACCATCTATAAATGTGCCCCCCCAACACAGGCTTATTCTAAGTATTTTAATGCGGAATGATCAGTATACATCTTAAAGTGTCCATCAAGTAGATAGTGGTGGTATTTATGGAGCGCATATACCATCGCCAACCCCTCACACTGAGTAGTGGAGTAGTTCTTTTAAGTTTTGGACAATTGTCGACTTGCAAACATGATCAGGTGATCAATTCCTTCTGCTCATTCCCACGTGAGTATATCACCCAGCGCGATACACGACGCATCAACATTGACATGAAATTCAATGCCCCATTTTGGGAAAACCAAAATGGGGGCAGATGCCATTTTTTCCTTGAGAATCTCCAAACTTTTCTTACAATCATCATTCCAACAATATGTGGCATCTCTCTTCAAAAATTTTTCCATTGGTTCCATGATTTGTGCATAGCCCTTAATAAACTTACGATAGTAGCCAATGTGTCCCGATGTGGTGCGGAGTTGTTTGACACTGCGCGACGCTTGCAGATTGATTATGACAACAATCTTCACAGGATCCACCATTAGGCATTACAGTATTACCTGATCTATTGTTTTTGCAGCCAAGTAGGGTAGATTTTGTAAATAAATAAGTAGCTAAAGGGAAACATTTTGTTCTAGTTTCATTGCAGCTTTAGTTTGAAGTTCGTTGAGTCAGTTTTTCAGTTACTTTAGTCTTGAGATCGAATTAGTTTGAGTTCAGTTTCAGTGTAAAAATTCAGTCAAGTGTCGTGTTGGTTTGTCGGAATAATGGACTCCATAGCCCAATGGATGGAGGCACTGTCTGCTCTCCCAAAGCTCTGCGGTTCTTGGCATCTCCAAGGAGCCACCATCCCCATTGGATCCAATGTTAGAGTCGGTCTAGTTATCCCTCCATCAGAGATCAAAGCTCTTTTTTGCATTTTATGTTTTAGGTGTCCCACTAGTTTTCATCAGTTGCATTTCGTTAGGCATGCCATAACTCTGATGGAGTGGTCCGTGTCATTCATTCCCCTCGTGCATATCACTGCTGGTTTAGGATGAGTCATAAAGCTTCACAAGTCATTTTTCAAATTTTTAGGTCTAGGTCTAGGGTTTGAGTTAATTTAGTCTTGAAAAGTCTTAGAAGACCAACAGGCCAGAGAGATGCCTTTGTTAGATCATCACTTCAATAATTCTTACCATTGTACAGCTGAATAAGGACTTCTCTTCAAAACTATGTTTTGAAGACAAGTCGCCACCTCATTTTTGTAAAAATTGTCAAAATTTTCAGTTCTTCAATTGTTCAAGTGCAGCCCTGGTCTCCTTTGCTGAAGCATACCAGAGCTATCCCTGCAACAAGTTATCAGAGAAAACCATCATTTCAACCTATTTTATGAAGGAAACCAAAAAGGTCAGAGCCTATTAATTTTGAAAAAGTGTCAACAACCAAACATAAGAAAAATGGGTTTTCATTGAGAAAAAATTAAAATGGATGCTATATCAAGTCATTTCTCCTCATTTGCAACCTATTCCACATTTTGAGAGCTAAGAATATCATTCAAGGGCGATTTTGCAAGTTTGAGGCAATTTTGTGAGTATTTGGGTCCGCTCCAGGGCGCGCGGCGCAACAGCATAGGCGCGCGGCACACCAGAGGCGCGCAGCGCATCAGGCCACTTTTTCCTATGTAATTTAAAACAGGCACGACGCACTCAGAGTGCGCGGCGCGTTGGGTAAAGCGCGTGGCGCATAGGGTTTGTGCCTCTAAATTCACCAAGAAATTGCTCAATTACCTCTCCCCACGCCTAAATTCTCAGGTAGGCCTACAATCATGACTTGGTTTTGTTTTTGGATGGTGTATATGAAGAAATTAGCTTCTCTTTGTCATGAAAACCAAGTGTACAAAACCCTCCATGTTCATCAAATTGCTATAAGGTATCAAGTGCAAAGTTTTCTGTAGGGCTTTTAAAAAATTATTGTTGCCAAAGCTTCTTTTTCCATTGTTTCACATTTCCCTTGTTTCACATTTCCTATATTCCCCAAACTATTTTTCCCAATTATTCCTCATCAAACTCTACATCTTCCTCTCTCAAAACCCTAAACTCTCCCTTCTCCTATAACCATATCATCCCTACCTTGTTTCAAAACCCTAAAACAATTCTATGTCCCTTTCCCTTCCCTAATTTCCTCATTTTATTTCCATTGTTCCCATTTCCCTAATGCTTCCCTTTTCCTAACAATTCCCGTCATTTATGTCCCCTTGGTCACAACTTTTTGATAAAAAGACAAAAGTCAACAGTCAACTTTTGGCACACAGTTTTATATAAGCAAATATATATATCCAACCACCTTGTTGTTAAAGAACATGTCAAAGACCGATTTTGAATATGAGCAGGATTATGATAGTGACTCTACACTGGAGGTCACTATGCCTAATGTGCCATAGAGGTATCACAAAGGTGGCAAGAGTGGATAGCATGTTAGGGAGGAGCCTACCTCTTTGGCTCAATTGCAAGCTTGCCCGATTGCAATGGATTGTTTTCGGCGCCAAACATGTTACCAATATTGTGAGATGATCTCACAAACTCAACATCATCGGGAATTGGTCCATCTATTTGTCCTTAACTTACAGGATGGTCATGTGAACCTTGCCGGAGTGGATTTCACTTTGTCACCCGACACTATTTCTCAAGCCACCGGAATACCAAATGTGGGGGAGGAATGGAGTAAACGCCAGATGCTGGATAGATATTATTATGAGTGTTGCAGAGGTAAATCCCCTCTGCGGACAGAGGTGGATCCCACTAGCCCCACAGGGGTCTAGCAACAATCAATCACGCTGCATGCAAGTTCCTAACTATACAATTTAGAAGTCGATCAGGGAGACCAACCTAGGATCCAACGCTGTTTGCTGTGGGAGAAGTGTCGCTCCTGTCCTCTAGCTCTGGCCGGTCACTATCCTTGCGCTCCATGCATGGACACCTGCACAAATGAAGAACAACCCACAAATAAGCGTAAAATCTGAAATCGTACAGCTATATATCAGTCAAGCAGGATATAATTCAAATATTACCAGCAGAACACATGAATGGAACCATAATAACAGTGACTTATCATTCAATAGAAAAGAGAGAAGAAATTACAACCACTTAAGGCTTGACGCTACAAATCTCCTCTAGCTGGGTCAGCAGTCTGACATGTCTTGCAAAGTCACTTTCTCTCTCCACAATCCGGCAGCATAACCTCTCTTT